>CAUJRU010001919.1:0-104100 GCA_963277665.1 Viscum album | reverse complement strand
ATTCTTCAGAAGAGTAGGATCATAAATTGATTTTATGTTTAAATATATATATATATATATACAAAATAGATTTGTTGTAAATATGGACTTCATTAGTGTGGTAGTTGAAAATAGTCATTTTATGTATATTTGATATATATATATTGTGGTTGTCTACTATTTAGTAATAATTTTAAAATAATATAAGTTGATAAAATAAAAATTTGATATTCAATATATATACATATATTTTTTCTTTATTAGAAAATAAATATGATATTAATAAAAATTAATATGATGTATATTTAAAATACATATAATAATTTTAATATTAATGGATAAGTAAAATTAAATTTTAGAATGTAAATAATTAATCTTAATTCAATTTCATGAATCATAATTTGTTCAATTGTAATATTCCTTTTAATTTTATAAGAACCATTTCGTTAATTAATTAAAATTTTATCAAAATAAATTATGATATGTACTATTAAAATATTATTATATTTAAACTGATATATTAACTGTCACAACCCGACCCAACGGGGCATGAGCCGTGACTCCCTAAGCCCGCCTCCAATAGGCTAGGGGCTGGCGAGTGGCACTGAGTAGGCTATCACACACATGGGAGGAATTAGCCTAAGGTACCTGTACACAGGCACCCACATACATCTCCATGAAACAGTGCAGAGAGATATATAAAACTAAATAGTAATTTCATGCATACATGTAATGTCTCTGAATTACCGTGTATTTTTTTTAAATATTATGTGGAATTATTTCAAGGCCGGGAACAAAAACGACACATCATTCTGAGGCCCAGTGAGCCCAGAATGGGGGTTTGAAATTCTTTTAAGTTAAGTGAGTCGGCACTTGTGCACGGTTGTGGTAGTTTCCAAACAGATGCCCAGATAAAAAATCTGAGGGCACCATTGTGTCTGGGGTGATGAACATACCTAAGAACGAGACTAACCTCGACCATCATGGGTCGAGAGAAAAATTTACTTTTCGGACATTTTAAGTAAAATAAAATAAAATAAATTCACAGGTTATTTTACTTCTTTTTTGGAAACATCCACTGCAGCGCGACAACATGGAAACTATTTCCTTAAAAAATGGCTCACCATAATGACTCAAGAACAGAATGTTTGACTCATTAATACCGCAACATATTTTTTAATTTCAAATAAGTTTCCCTTTTTATTGAGATATTGGAACGTCGGTCTTTGGAAAAATATTGAGAGAAATGCCGGAAAACACTCTCAGTGACAAATGATGATGGATCGAAGCTACGAATCGCTGTGCCAACAAGGTAGGAGGATCTCGATGATGATGAAAGCACGACCTCTTTGTCATCGATCCTTCCCTTCTTGAGGTAGGGGTCTGTTATATGATTTTTTCCCCCACTTTTGACTTCAATGACGAACACTGATCAACCATGAAAATTTTGATTCGCGGATTCATACATTCTTGCGAGAGGGATTTTATTTAAGATGGTTATAGGGGAAATTAATCCATGTTGATTTCATTGTTGATTTCCAGCTCCATTTAAGATGATTAACTGGAGTGGATCAACACCATGAAGAATGACGGTGGAGGTTTGTTCCTCTTTTTTTATTGGTTTTCCTTCCCCCATTTTGTTTTCATGCATTCTTCGCATTCTTCTTGGGATGATGAGAAACATATTGTTGCGCATCCGTTCTATGACTCAACGATCCCAAATTGAAGAATCGACACCCCTATAACCTTGCGGAGGTGCGACGATGATAGAGGATGACGAATCGGACCGGATTGGGAAGGGTCGTTCTTCAAGAGTTCTTCACGCGGATGGATCATTGCATGTTTTTGGAGCCGATCGGAGGCCTGAAAACAACGAAATCGGCTTCATGGTGTCAGGGCGACCAAAACCTTGGATTTTCCTGGAGATCGGATGGCCAGATCGATGAGTGGAGCATCACCGAAGGCGCGACAATGGTGGTCTGCATTTCTGGAAATTTAAAGAATACACGACATGTAATTCTGAAAAAACATCATTTATTACTAGAGGCGGCGGCTAGAGTTTCAGGGGTCAGTGAGGAATCACACTGCGTGTGACCCTGGTCACACGGCGTGTTAGACTTTCCCCAAAGCTCGGCGTGTATTTTTGGAAGTACACGGAAATGGGTTGGACTACAAGGATTCAGGTGACACGACATACACACCATGGAAGAGGCAGCTATGTGGAAATCGGCATGTATCCAGGGGGTACACAGACATGGGATGGAGTACATGACCGTATACTCCATTACACGGCCTGGAGAGGCTAGTAACGTGGTCCACCCCATGTACCGATTACATAGTTTGGATTACACATATTGATGACCATGTAGAAGCACATGGATAGCGTACACGGAGCCAACCTCAGTCACTCGGACACATCATGTACACCGTACTACATGCCTTGTACTCAGTTTTTATACACAACCAGCCTTCGACACGGGTTGTGGTATACGGGCAGTACCCAGGGCCAGATCTATAAGACTCGTGGAGTGCATTCTCCTGGAATGAGTGCTTCGTGGAATCTTCGAACTGAACCCCTTTCTAGGGGTATGTGGTTGTTTGACTTGTCTATAGACTATGGGTCTGGGTTTTGAGTATATCTAGTTTGTTCAATTTGTTTTGTAGACATATAGTGTGCATAGTTGAATGTACCTTTACTTTGTGTACTGCTTTGTGGTTTTTGGGGTCCTCTACTGAGTATTGTTATACTAACCACTACACGGGTTTTTCCCACATGTGTCGTGTCATATGCTGATGAGCAGAATCTTGACAGAGTCCAGGGTGGACCAGGACATGACCAATCTTTCTGAGTTCACTACAGGCCGAGGCATTCCTACGGCTACGAGCAGTGGTCCCAATACCTTTTTGTTTACAGTTTGGACTTACTGCTTTTAGAAATTTCTTTTGGTTGTCTTGTATTCATGCCCAGTTTAATTTCTGTACTTTACTTTCCATTGTACTCTGTTGGATGGGTTTAGTTGTATGCATGTATTTTTTTACTTAGTGTTTCATTTCATTTTAGAATTTGTGGGATTGGGGATGTGTCAATGTGTACAGATACTTAAGCAATGTCTCCCATTATTATTTTTATGCCTACTCGGTGCTAGACACCAGACCCTATCCTATTTAAGGTGGGCTTGGGGAGTCACGGTGTAGGCTAACTGGGACGTGTCATTATAGAGTGGTATCAGAGGTGGTCGGTTCTACCTTAGGACCAAGAGTTTGTGAGATTGGTTTGGGTCAATATTGTTAAGTGTTTCGAGTTCGGTTTTCAGGCCAGAGACACCAGTGTTGGTGCAGTGACTGACGTGTCCACGCACCAGGACTCTGATAACCTGCTTTTCGACTCGATACATGAAGAAACTGGTTGTGGGGAAATAAAATAATGGTACATGAATCATATAGGAATGGGTTTTGTTTTCCATATTTTCTGTTTCAGCTATCCAGATATACTCATTGACCATGGTACATCTTGTTTCATTATAGGATTCCTCCGTGATGGATACCCGCTAGGATTCAGCAGCGTAATCATGAGGATGACCACCTCAGTGATGAGGCTTCGATACAGGGATCAGTTCCCCAGGTGTTTCCACCACGTGGTGCACCTGCTATGCCACCACCAGTGGAGCAGCCCATGGTACCTACGGTACCGACCGATGAGGAGCATAGGCTTATTTCACTCTATGGGTTCCCGAGATAGAGACCCCACAGGTTCCAAGGTGAGCCAGATCCTCAGGCGACTGAGGACTGGATTGAGGCGGTGACCAGAGAATTCCATCTATTGAGGACACCAATAGACCATATGTGATCCTAGGAGCCAGCCTTCTTCAGGGTTCGAAAAGACGATGGTGGAGTCTGACCACACAGACTCACGATGAGGAGACTCTTTTGTGGACAGAGTTTGAGTGAATCTTTAGGGAGGAGTTATCTCCGGTTATGTTGAGAGCAGTATGCATCTAAGATCATTTCCAGCTCTAGCAGGGCAGTATGATAGTAGCTGACTATTCATCGATATTCAGTAACCTCGCCCGGTACTCGATGGATATGGTCAGGGATCAGTACTTCAGAGCTCGGACCATCGAGTGCGGTCAACGGCAGGATATCTGAGCTAGTGTCGTGACTATATTCATATCAACTTATGATGGAGTGCTCGAGCGGGCCTTGGTGGTCGAGAGCTTCTTGACAGAGAATAGATAGCAGACGACAGTCAACAGTAGGCAGACAGGTGCGGAGACACCGGCAGCCGGGAGCAGGCACCCGACATAGGGATTTAGACACAGGAGGCGTCATATAAGGACCTAGGAAGGAGGATCAATAGTCCAAGGCTCTCAGGCTGGATCCAGTTAGCCTACGGAGAAGTGATGTTATGCGTGCGATGGTAGGGGACATATCTCTAGAGATTGTCTGACCCGCCAAGCTGGTGACAAGGAAGCGGTGTATGGACCACCAAGTTAGAGGCATAAAATGGAGTAGATAGCCCCACCAGGAGACGAATGTGGAAGAGGAGTAGGGAGAGATGCGGGTGGTGGAAGACGCCTTGACTTACTTCCACAACCACCCCTAGGAGGTCCGAACCAGGCTTAGGGAGCTGGGGGACAGGGGACGGGGACAATTGCATGCGGTCAAGGCATACGACCCAAGGTCTATAGGGATGATTCGAGGTAAAGTATATGTCTTTTCTACATTAGTTTTGGTACTTATAGACATAGGTTCCAGTAATTTTTTCATAGCCACGTGTCTTGTACAAAACCTCTAGATGTCGGTAGAACCGTTGACTCAATATTTATGCTTAGAGACACCTATGGGAGGAGACTCGACAATCATGAACCTTTGCAGACAATGTGATCTTACCCTTGGAGGTAAGAGTTTCAGTTGGAACCTCTTAGTGGTAGCGTCGAGGCATTATGACATCATTCTCAACATGGATTGGTTATCTTCAGTCCATTCCTAGATTGACTATTTTAGGAGTAGAGTGTGTTGTGTCCGCCGTGATGGAATGAGGTTTTCCATTGATGGAGAAAGGGAAACCCAAGCAGTATAGAATGAGCTTATTCATAGAAGGGTGCAAAAAATCTCGCATGAGTTGGCTAGCAATTTACTTGGAGAAGTGGATGTTGTGAGCTCCCAATTCCTAGTAGAAGTGGTAGAGTATGATGATGTCTTTCCCGAAGATTTACCAGGATTACCTCCCCACCATGAAATCGAATTTTGCATCAACTTATACCCAGGGACGACACCAATTACATTATCAGCATATCATATGGCTCCCGTAGAGCTTCGCATGCTAAGGGTGCATTTGGAAGATTTTTAGAGAAAGGGTTTCGTGAGACTAATCGTTTTACCCTGGGCAGCCCCAATCTTGTTTGCCAAGAAGGCAGATGGGAGTCTGAGGTTGTGCGTGGATTATCGGCGCTTGAACCAGGGGATGGTGAAGAATAAGTATCCACTTCCAAGGATTGATGTCCTCTTTGATCAGCTAAGAGGGGCACAATGGTTCTCGAAGTATGACTTTAGATCATGCCATCACCAATTATGAGTATGTGACGAGGATATACCTAAGACGGCTTTCAGATTCCGCTACAATCACTATGAGTACTTGGTGATTCCTTTTGGCATGAAGAATTCCCCTACAATGTTCATGGGACTGATGAACCGGATTTTCTAGTTGTACATGGACCAGTTCGTAGTGGTCTTCATCGACGAAATCTTTGTGTACTCAGTGTAAGAAGTGGAGAATGCGATACACCTTCGGATGGTTCTAGACGTACTTTGGGAGAACCATCTTTATATGAAGCTCTCAAAGTGCTAGTTCTGGATTCAAGAGGTCCACTTTCTAGGACATGTCATCTCAGAAGATGGAGTAGCTGTAGACCCAGCCATGGTGGAGGATGTGTTAGCATGGGAGCCACCTCGGAGCATGACGGTGGTGAGAAGCATCCTTGGATTGGTTGGATATTACTGTAGGATCATTCCTGACTTCTCCAAAATATTAGCACCGATGATATCCTTGACCAAGAAGGTGAAAACCTTCATATGGAAAAATGAGTTCTAGTGGGCTTTCGAACAGTTGAGACTGTGATTGAAGAGCACCCCAGTGTTGAGATTTCCAGAGGAGGGTGTCGAGTACATATTTTTGGTGACGCATCAAGGACTAGGCTCGGTTGTGTCCTGGTGAAGCGGCATGCAGTGATGTGTTTTGGTTCGCACTAGCTTAGGCCACATGAGGAGAACTATGCGACCCATGATCTCATGTTAGTTGTGGTAGTATTCACATTGAAGATGTGGCGACACTACCTTATGGGCGAGCAGTTTATCATCTACTCTAACCACAAGAGCCTCAGGTACATGTTTTCGTAGAAATATCTGAATCTGAGATAGCGGCATTGGCTATAGTTCCTCCAAGACTGGGATTTTGAGATCATATATTATCCTGGGAAGGGGAATAAGGTGGTGGATGCTCTAAGAAGAAGATCGATCTCATAGCTGTTGAGTGAGGTGATAGAGCAGTTAGCCACGTTGTTGTTCTGCTTCACGGATAGGGAAGATGCAGCTTACCTACAGTCTATGGTTGTCTCCCCTCCACTCTTACAGCAGGTTAGGGAGGCGCAGCTAGGAGATGTCAATTATGTGGCTTTATGTGCTCAGTTATCCATAGGACATGCTCTTAATGGATATTCACAAGGTTTGGAGAATGTAATTCTTTTCAGAGGACACACAGTTGTATTAGTTGAGTTTCAGGAGGAGGTCCTAAGGGAGTTTCATAAATCCACCTTGGCGGTATATCCTAGAGTGGCAAAGATGTACCAGGATCTCCGACGATAGTTCTGGTGGTCGGGCATGAAGAAGGAAATAGCAGAGTTTGTTTCTAGATACCTTGCAAGCTAGAAGGTGAAGGCCGAGCTCTAGGTTTGAGTGGGATTAGCTCACCCCTAGAACATTCAGAGTGGAAGTGGGATAGAATATCAATGGACCTCGTAAGAGGATTACCATAGACTTCCAAAGGGCATGATTCCATCTGGTTGATCGTTAACTAACTCACCAAGTCGGCCCACATTCTAGCTATCTAGGAGAAGAGTTCCGTAGAGAGCTAAGGATGCCTCTACGTGCAAGAGATAGTTCAGCTTCGTGGAGTCCGCTTGAAAATAGTCTCAGAATGAGATGCACGTTTCACATCCCAGCTGTGGAAGGGATTGCAGGAGTCTTTTGGGACTCAACTATGCTTGAGCATAGCGTTTCATCCCTAGACAGATGGTCATACGAAGAGGACCATTCAGGTTCTGGAGGATATGTTGCGAGCATGTGTCTTGGACTTTGGTCACAGTTGGGAGGACCACCTACTATTGGTGGAGTTTATGTAAAACAATAGCTACCACTCCACCATCGGTATGGCACCGTTCGAGGCCATGTATGGGAGACCCTGTCGGGAACCACTTTGCTAGAACGACCCCGGAGAGTCCGCACTCATGGGTCCAGAGTTGGTGCAAGCTACCACTGACAAGTTTCAGGCCATCCGGGAGCGGATGAAGACTGCACAGAGCTAGAAGAATTCTTATGCTGACAGACGACGGAGACCTCTAGAGTTTGAAGAGGGAGACCACGTCTTTCTTTCAGCTATCACCTTGACGAGGGTTGTGGAGATTTGGCCAAGGCGTCAAGATATCTACGAGGTTCTTCAGACCTTTCCAATTACTGTGTAGAGTTGGTGAGGTAGCGTACTGCCTAGAAATAATTCCACAGTTGCATCGGGTTCATGGTGTCTTCCTCATGTCACAACTGAGGAGGTACGTGCACGACCCCTCGCACGTCATCGATTGGGGTGATCTGGACATTGAGGATGGAGTGACCTTTGCTAAGTACACGGTGGATATCAATGATCGACAGGAGAGGATCCTTCATGGGAAAAAAATTCCCTTGGTTCACATCTTGTGGAACCATGAGAATCTTCAGCAGAGAAGGTGGGAGCGGGAGGCCCAGATCCATGCCCAGTACCCACATATTTTTTAGTAGCCTTTGTTTTGGATTTTCGGGGTCATAAAGCTTCAAGGTGGAGAGAATGTAATGTCTCAAAATTTTCGTGTATTATTTTTAAAGATTATATGCAATTATTTTAGGGCCGATCATGAAAACGGAACATCATTCCAAGGCCCAGTGAGCCCGGAATGGTGGTTTGAACTATTTTTTATGTTAAATGAGTCGACAATTGTGCGCAGTTGTGGAAATTTCCAAACAGATGCCCGGATTAAAAATATGTGGACATCATTGCGTTCGGGGAGAAGAATTTACCTATGAATGAGCCTTACATCGACCGGCACGGTCTGAGGGAAAAATTTAATGTTCAGACGTTTTAAGTAACATAAAATAAAAGAAATTCGCAAGTAATTTTATTTTATTTATGGAAACATCCATTGTAGTGAAAGAACGGGGCAACTGCTTCCTGAATAAATGGTGCATCATAATGACTCAATAATGTCAATTTGGACTCATTAGTACCGCAACATATTTTTTAATGTCTAATACTTTTCCCTTTTTGTTGGGATAATCAAACATCGTTTGTTGGCAAATGATTGAGAGAAACACTGGAGAAAACTCTCGGTGATGAACGATGTCGGATCGAAGCTACGAATTACTATGCCAATGAGGTTGGAGGATCTCAACGATGATAGAAGCACAACCTCTTTGTCGGTGATCGATCCCTTCTTGAGGTAGGGGTTGGTTATTTAATTTTTTTCTTTTTCCGGCTTTTTACTTAAACGACGAACGCGGATCAACCACAAACAAGTTGATTCACGGATTTTTACGTTATTGAGGGAGGTATTTTCTTTAGGATGGGTATGAGGGAAATTAATCCATGTTGATTTTTTGATGATTTTCTGCTACATTTAAGCCAATTAACGGGAGTAGATCAACGCCGTGACGAACGACCGTGGAGGTTTGTTCCTCTTTTTGTTTGATTGGTTTTCTATCCCCCATTTGCTTCTCGCATGTTCTTCACATTCTTTGTGGGTCGATGGGCAATAGCTCTTTGCGCATCTATTCTATAACCCAACGATCCCAAATTGAAGAATCGACATCCCAACAACCTTGAGGAGGTGCAACGACGATATCAGACGACGAATCGGACTAGATCAGGAAGGGTCGTTCTTTGAGCGTTATTTACACGGATGAATCATTGCATGTTTTTGGAGCCGGTCAGAGGTCTGAAAACAACATAATCAACTTTTTGGAGTCTGGGAAAACAAAACCTGGGAGTTTCATGGAGATCGGACGACCGGATTGACAAGTGGAGCATCACCAGAGGTGCTACGGTAAAGGTCCACGTTTCTGGAAATTTCCAGAATACACGGCCTGTACTTCCAAAGAACACGTCGTGTAGTACTTGTGGTGGAGGCTAGGGTTTCGAGGGGGTCAGTGAGTAATCACACGGCGTTTGACCCTGGTCACACGGTGTGTTTGACTTTCCCCGAAGCTCGTCATGTATTATGGTAAGTACATGGACACAGGTTGGACTACACAGATTCCGGTGACATGATGTGTACAGCTTGGAAGGGGTGGCTACATGGAACTCTGCATGTATCTATGGGGTACACGGACATGGGATAGATTAGAAGACTGTGTACATCATCACACGGCCTGGCGAGGCTCCAAACATGGGCCACCCCATGTACCGATTACACAGGTTGGAGCACACGGGTTGATGACCATGTACAGGCACATGGCTAGCATACACGGAGCCAACCGAAGTCACTATGACACGGCGTGTACACCGTACTACATGTCGTGTACTCATTTTTTCTACAAGGCCAGCCTTACGACATGGGCCGTTGTACACGGGCAGTACCCGGGTTCATACAACACGGCGTGTAACTTTTTCTACGCACCATGTACTTTTTAGAAAACGACATGGTCCTCCAGTTCACCGCATCTTGGACATCATTTGTTTGGGATAGTGACCCTTCATCTCGTTTCCCTGAAGTTCATGCATCATTTCCTTTACAGGAGTATGATCCCTTTAGCAGGACTTTCTATGATATGGTCAAGAATCCATACGAGAGGCCCGAATCGATATCCTCTATCCATTCATGACCCTAGGTAGAGTCTAGCATCGACGTGACCAACTCCACCGGGTGTCAGTCCCTTACCTATTAGGTGAATTCTGGATGACTCATGGTATCTTCCTTGGCCGTGGCAGTGATCCTCATCTGTGTATCATGATCTTTCCCACATAGGAGTGTGTCTCCATTAATGAGTGCATCTATCTACCGTAACCTTCTCACTCAAGAGTGTGTCTCCCGTAATGAGTGTAACTACCTCTTGTGATGCTTTCCGATGATCATTACTTCTCAGACGGATGTCATCATAACTATAAGACTGATGGATTGTGTTCTCTCGGAACGAGTGCTTCGTAGAATATTCGAACTGAACCCCTAGCTAGGGGTATGCAGTTGTGTGACTTGTCTCTTGACTACGAGTATGGGTTTTGAGTATATCTAGTTTGTGCTATATGTTTTGTAGACATATACTGTGCCTAGCTGACTGTACCTTTACATTGTTTACTGCTTTGTGGTTTTTGGGGTCCTCTACTGAGTATTGTTATACTCACCCTTGCACGGGATTTTCCCGCATGTGTCATGTCTTGTGCAGATGAGCAGCCTTTTGACAGAGTCCCAGGGGGACTACGATAGGACCAAGCTTTCTGTGTTCCCTACAGGCTGAGGCGTTCCTACATCTATGAGCAAATGTCCCAATACATTTTTTGTTTATAGGTTTGAATTGCAGTTTTTAGACTTTTGTTTTGGTGGGCATGTATTCTGGCCTAGTTTACTTTATGTACTTTACCTTCCATTTACTATATTGGTTGGGTTCAGTTGTACGCATGAATTTTGTTCCTTAGTGTTTTTTTTCATTTCAGCATTTGTGGGCTTGGGGATATGTGTGTGTGTACGGGTACTTAGGCAATGCCTTCCATGATTAGTAATATGCCTACTCGGTGCTAGTCACCAGCCTCTGGCCCATTGGAGGTGGGCTTGGGGAGTCATGGTGTGGGACCCACTAGGATGGGTCGTGATAATACAACTATCCCAAACCAGAGTGCAACAGAAGTACAAAAGGTCAAAATAGGGCCCACTAATGGAAAACCACAAAAGCTTCCTACCTGCACAGAATAAGGGGCATGCTACCAAAAGAACCACAAGAAAGCTCCTCAACACAACTCCAGTAAGACTCCATGGTCAGTCCCACACTCAACTCCACCTGCACTGCGTCCTCTTGGGACACCGTCGATAGGCCTGTGGTCTGCAAAAGACACAAACAGGTGTGGGTAATGCCCATGCAGGGGCGAGTATAAAAATACGTAGAAGGTACCCCAAAACCCCAAAACAAAAGAGAGAAACTGAAAGGAAATAGTCTGCTCATCCCAGTCAGAGGGACCCCGGACGAGAGAGAAACTCCATCTCGTGACCATCCTCAGCTAAACACAACTAGTCAGCTCAATTCAGGTGTATTCCCATACATACACGTTGAACATCCGCTCAAGTATACGCCCATACGTTTATCATGAACATTCTCTCAGGTATAATCCCATACATATACCAGGAGCATCCTCATAGATATATGTCTACACATATACCATGAACATCCAGATATACTCGATACACACATGAATCCATAAGAGGTACCGACCTCATCACCAGAAACGGTTCACAACCAGGAGAACACACTCCCCGAACACTATAATACAGATGACACTCATCCGAGAGATACACTTCATCGGGTCCCACACAAACATCCCAGATGCTCACCTAAGAGATCACGCTCATCAGATATAATCACTGAGAATGTCACACTGAAACAACAAAATCACTGAACTCCATGGATAGGGGATTACTCATAGGGTCTTATAGGGGTTGCCAGAACCCACACTAGTATTTTGAGATCTCACATATAGGGGATTAATCTAAGGATCTGATGAGGGATACCATAACCCGATCTGGTATTCTAAGATCTCATAGACAGTGGATCAATCCCAAGATCCTCTGGGGGATACCACAACCAGATCTGCTACTCGTCAGAAACACGTCACCCCGATAGCGGATCGCCACCCATGTCATGACGGTCACGACAATACTAAAACCCTAGCTTGTACATCTCGTGTTGTAGGGGATCGAACTGAAGATTCCACAACCCTACAGAAACCACACATTGAGTAGGGGATCGTATAACCAATGATATTGCAACCTTACTAGAATCCTCATGGTTTGTAGGGGATCATATACTTGATGATGCCACAGCCCTACTTAGCACGGCCCAGTACGTAGGGGATCATATTACTGATGATGCCACAAACCCTACGGGTTTAACCTGCTGGATAGGGGATCGTAACCCATGGATAATCGGTCACATCGATACCAAGAAACCGATCTAGGTAAACAATTCTAGAGGATCCCACTCCGGGTCCACCAGAGGGATGCCACAACTCTAACAGATTAAACATCCCATCGAGAGGATCACAAACCTATACTAAGGTTGTGATGTCATGAAAAACCTCATAGGAATGAACTATTGGAGTACCATCAACCACTTCTGGTCCAAACATCACTAACCCGAACGACCCGCCACAATGCCACATCGCGCACCTCCATGACAAATACTGAGGCCACCATCGCGATCCACATGGAAAAACATGCAAGATAGGTTGTTTACTCACCCAAAATGGAAATTGGGGAAGAAGGCATTATGCCCCGTAGCTAACCCATGTGGGGCCCACAATACTATCCCGAAACACATCAAGTAGACCATAACACTACGATCCCGTCGGAAAAACACATGGGATCAACTACTTGATTGTCCCAAACAGACACCTAGGGAAAAAGATATTATACACTGAAGCCAACCCAAGTGGGGCCCACACCACACTCCCAAAACTCATCAAGTATATCACACCTTTGTGATCCCCTTGTAATGACACATGGGATCGACTACTCGTTCGTCCAAAACGGACACCCGGCTGAAATGTTTCATTTCTCCAAAAACTCCAAAACCCGTCATCACTGGGCCCACACTCTGTTCTCTATTAGAACACCCAAAACCATCAATAAAAATCAGCCGTACCATCAGGGTCTCAACACCACTGACCACACGTCAATCAGACGCTCCAGGTAGAAGATACAATGGCTTAAAGTCGAATAATAATAAAATATCATTATTTTATTCATCATTTCTAGAACTCGGGCCATGATCCCGAACATTGAAACCTATGAACCCACACCGAAGGGTTTGAATCGTCTCCAGGGTTGCATCGTCGTAGATGGCATGTGATTATGACCTTTGGGGAGCAAGAGACGGGGGTTTTAAAACCCATGTGTACCAGAAGAGGGTCGGATAGGCTTGAACCTGCTGGTCCGGCTGGCCTGGGCTGGCCCGCGTCGCCGGGGCGCGGCACGCGCGCATGCTCATGGATGACCCCCTCCGCTGGGGTCGCCGATGATTGATGATTGACCGCCACGGTACATCGGTCATGGTTGACTCCTGCGGCCCGCCGCTGTTGGATGCCACACAGGAGCTGTGCCGACAGACCTTCTGAGGTCCGCCAGGGGCACCCTAGGGGTCCAAACGTGATTCTGAAACCATCTGCGCATCCCCTGGGACCGGTTATACGAATATTCTGGCTCAAAACAAAGAAAAACTAAACCAATTGGGATCCACGATTTCAAAACTCAAAACACCTACCTGTTGGCGGATCACCGAAGCTTTGGGTGTAGAACGACACCCGTGACGCCCTGAAGCTCGATCCGCTGACGATCGGTGCTAAAAATGGTCATTCGATACTCGATTTAGCAAAGAAACAGAGGGGGAGGGAGAAGATGGACATCGCCTGTGGGAGGAAGGAGATGGGGGAATAGGGTGGTGATTGATTTTTATCAATCAATTAATTAACTTAATTAATTAATTTATCACCCTGGTCTAGACCTCCCGGCGTGGGGAAAATTAGGTCTCCCCCAGGGTAAACGTGCCATTCTGAATAAAATAGCGAACTCAGATTTTCGATCTGAGACTCCTCTCATAAGTTATTCAAGATGATGCACATAAATAAACTTTTCCATTTATTTATGAAAACACCCCTGGTGGGTTTTCCCACAGCAGGTTCGCGCCTGCAATGTTTACACCCCGCCTAGGGTAAACGACATGCTCTGAATTCTATCTTTCCCTCAGATTCCCATTCTGAGATACTTTTTAGGTGATAGCACACCCCCACCATGTTCATTGTATAAAAATACTTAATATTTTTATAAAATTTATTCCAGGCACACCGAGCCTCAGAATCGCATGTCGTCTTTGCACCTAGCTCTGAAATGATTCATAGGAAGATTCCAAATTCTGACAAGGCAAAAAATTGAGTCACTACATCCTCCCCACCTTAGAACTTTTTTTCTTCAAAATTCCATAAGCACAAGGAAAGCAACTGAACTATCAACTAGGTCTCCCACGCTAGCGAGTTTTCCAACAAACACCCATGCCCGAACAAATAAGTCAGAGGGACTCATCCACCTACACCTCAACACTATCCACTTTGGGCGGCATAGACTCTCCCACATGGTTTTAATCATGTAAAAAAATGTGTCTCAGTTGGGAAGGATCCCTCTTCCTCACATAGTCGAAGAATGCCGAACAACTCCCTCACAGGGTCTTACCAACACCCTGAAAAAAAACTCAAGAAAGCAATGGAAAGGAAAGAGTAATGCTAAACAATGTCTATCAAACTACTACAGAAAGTAGAAAGGACTCAATATGTACCTTTATCCATCCGTGGAGCCTCTGGGTCAACAGCCTCAAGGTCAAACAATTGTCCTCACCCTTGCCCTCCATCCCCCTGAGCTCGGCACGAACCACTTGGGGGTGGTGGTGGTGGCATCTGATACCACCTACCACCTCGTGCTGCTGCACCATCTCCATCGCCACGTCCATCGCCCTGTGGACCTCCACAATCAAGACATTGTCGCTGCCAAGGAGTCATATCGACTGAATTCCTCTCAGAAGCATGATGGGTCATACAATCTCTAGCAAGATGTCCCCGACCATCGCTAGTGTAACACCGCCTCTCCTACGGCTGACCAAAACTTGCGTGCGAGCCCTGTGAGCCCTGAGCCTCAGATCCTGCTTCCTAGGGTCTCCTACTGAAACGTCGGTCACATCCACACCCTTGCACCTGCCATCGGCTACCAGTTGACGATGTCTAAGCTGCCACGCGCCCAACAATGATGGGCTAAACTTGCTCAGCCAGAAAGTTCTCCACCACCAAGGATCTCTCCAGCATTACAGCATAAGTGGGCAGACACAAGGAAACCACACCTACCTGAATGTCTCTTAGTAAGCCCTGCTCGAAGGTCCGATCCCTAAAAAACGTGTCTCAAACCATATCCAGGATGTAGCGTGATAGGTCTGTAAACCTCGCTGGGTACTCCAACACAGTCATTCCCTCCTGTCGAAGCTATAGAAGTGCTTGAATCTGCACTGACCTCAGCATCACCAGATAGAAATCTTCCCTAAAAAACTGCTCAAACTCTTCCCACATGAAAATCTCTTCATTGTGGGACTGTGTCACCAAACTCCACCATCGCTCGGACGAACCATGTAGAAGGATCACCACTTGGACCACCATCTGATCTAGGGGTGGCCTCACCAGGCAGAAAACATGGGTGACTACTTCATGCCAGTCATCTTCTGCCTGAGGGTCCGGATCACCCCAGAACCTCATAGGACATTGCCTCTAGAACTCGTACAACGCACTTAGTGTAACACCCCAAGATTTTTTAGTGTGTTATTTCTTCAAAATAATTCAATAACTTTCACTACACGCAACACCAAGTTCAATCGCACCATGAATTACCAAACAAGCTGTTCAAAAGTGGTTATGAATAGTGTTAACTAAATTTTAAACTTTATATAATCCTTATAATTTTAGAATCCATATTATGAGTTTCTTAGACATAATGTAAAAATAAATTCATTTTCAGTATTGCACTTTTACCAAATTTTAATAGTGAACCCTTTTTAGATACTATATTTTAAACATTTTGACTAAATGAGGACATCAAAAATTTAAAATGAAACATCCCAAGCTTCCTCGATACGCTAGCGTGTGTTGTACGCAACACCGAGTTCTAACACACCGCAACCAATCAAACTAGCCGTTATGAATAGTAATACCTAAATTTTGAAATTATATATATTTAATATTTTAAAATGGACTTCATTTTTGGATTCAGAATATCGAATTTAGCCTAAGGTGAAATTTTGGTACTTTTCGGATAACTTTCATATTTTGATGAATAGTGAAAATGACTAAATTTTAATTAAAAACAACTTTTTTAATCAAAATAATTAATAGTGATAAATTGTGAATTTGAGTGGTTTTAAAGTATATTTAGAATATATTTTTACCATTTAATATAATGTTGGTCATTGGACATAATTTTACAATTAAACCGAACATAAACAAGTGTCAATCTTTTGATAGTTATTATCTCTTAAAAACACGCTTTTTGTTTTGGCAGCGGGAATTAATTTTAAATTAATTTCTGCCACTTCTGTGTTTTGAATTTAGAAAAATGGATTCCATATTTGGAATCAGGATGTCCAAATTTTGTAAATAGGTAACTTTTTTTTAGAAATTTTGAATAATTACTGTGGTAAATATTTTATTTACCATGGTTAAGGGTAAATCCGGTAAATAAGGGTTAAAAAATAATATTATAATAATACAGAATTACCCTAAAACGTGTCCTAACCTTATTGGTGGACACATAACCGACCATGGGCATCCTTGGGTCGATTTGGGGACCCCTTGGATCCACTTGTATGTGGTAGGGACACATTATATTAATAAAGTTAAAATAAAAATAAAAATGGCATAAGCTTACAGCTTTTAGAAGAAAAATTTTTACATAGGGTTATACATGTTGGATTTTCGATTATAAATATTCATTAGAAAGATAAAACAATTTCCTACATAATGATATTTTATTTATAATTTTTAGACATCAAATAATTTAAATTATTAATGACACAATAATGATGCAATGTTTACCTCATTAATAAATCATTTAAATAAATAAGATTATAATGATTAAAATATTATATAAAACCTGTCCAATTCTTATTGGTTGATGTTATTTAGAATATGAGTCATCTAATCTTCGACCTCAATTATTTTTGGACCATTATAAACCGAATTTTATTATATTATAAAGTAATACTTTCACTCTTTCCTAAAGAGCCCCTCCTCTCCCTTATAAAAGGAGATCACTTCTACTCATTCCTCACACCTCTCAAGCCACTTGGATCGTCCAACCTATGCCCACATACTCTCCCAACTTCCCTCACTACAACCTAGAGGCCTTAGTTTGATCAGAAAGCCAACCTAAGGATCCCTTTTGATCAAATAAAAACGAAGAACCCGAAGAAGAGGTAATGTTTTCACCAACCCTTTTCAAGTTCCTTTCTTCTTCCACTTCCTATTTCTTTGTTATTACCATTATAAAATAATAAATCCAGTATCATATATATAATGTGATGTTATTATAAATATGGTACAACCATATTCAGTATTCTATCCATCCTTTGAATAACATGTCACCATACGTGCGTACGTACGGCTTACCGTCTCCACGTCGTGGTGTAATTGTTATTCAATATATTATTATTTGGATGGGTATAATAATGATGTGTAACTCATGTAAATAATAAATATAACATGATAATGATTCTGTATATATTATATAAAATCGAATTATATATTATTTTAATATCAAAGGAATGATATTGTCGCTCGTGCGTATGTACGGACTACCGTCTCCACGAACGCGATGAGATTCATTATCCATCATATCCATTCAAGTATAATTATAATTTGATGATTTAAAAATAGTATCTAAGGACTTGATATCATTATGTATATGAATAGTATACATCCCATTAATAATGAATATGGCTCATATAACAAAGAATATTAAGTAAAATGAACTCGTTAACACCCGAAATGACGATAATTCTAAGATATTATTAACAAATCAATGTTAAAAGATCATATATGATATCATATTAAAGTAAATGATTCTTGTATTATTCAATAATAATTATTTCACCATTATACAGGAGGTAAACCTACCATCTACCAAGGAAAAGGTACAATGTAAGGGATTCTCTTATCTCACTTTCAATTCCGTGAGATTTCCATTGTTCGCCACTAAATTATTGAAAGTGGTGTATTGTGTACGACCATTTGATATATATTATCATGATTCTCTTTATATTCATGTTATTCTGTAAATAATTTTGGTGGTTATTAACTTTTGGCCATACAACTCAGTTGATTAACGTGGTAAGGAGTTTCTTATCTCAGTCTTAATTTCGTGAGAATTCCATTGTTCACCACTTAATTATTACATGAGGTGTATGTGTACTGCCCATGATTGTATTCATTGTGTAAATTAAATTAATTTATAGGTACTTACATAGTCATGGTATGATCCTTCTTTCATAGTTGTATGTTTCGTAAGTTACCAAATCGATAAGGGAATTTGACATTTCAATTTCCACTCATTCGGCTTTACGCATATTTCATTGATTATATTTCTCCAAGATTATGTGTGGAATCACTATTAATTTGATTATGTCATAATTTCCACTCCCCTTCCTGTGGATATACTTTTGATGCACAGAATCACTCCATTGATAATTCCCAAGTCATTGATATGAACTTGATAAGAGTAATTTTAACTCATTCACCATTTTGTTGAGTTAAACATCCAATTCGTTGGTATTGTTTTTACAAGAATATGTGTGAATATCCTTTTATTGTTTTACACTGAATATCCAATCATATTTAGTGTATTTATATTTTTCACACATAATTATGTCATTGATTTATCCTTAACCTAAGGATACAACCTTTATGAGAGATTTCATCTCAATTTACATTCCATTGAGACTTCTTTCATGATATACACCAAATCACTTTTATGTGGTGTATATAATGTACTTTGACATAGTATATCATGATTCAATTTATTCTCTTTATATTACAAAGTTTTGATTACCTCAATTATTTGTATTCAAGTGTCTATTTTGGTTAGAATCTCTAACTAAAATACCATTTTTAAATGTTTTAAAGACTTATTCATCTAAACCTTTCTCATTAATGTCCATGTTTTAAAAATGGTTTTAAGGATTTATTTATATGGACATTAAAGTTTAGAAATCAAAACTCCTTTTAAAAACATTTCAAAGTGGTATGGGACACTTTGATTCAAAAATCTACTTTTAAATGGCTTCTTGATAAATAGTGTGATTTTTAAATGTTTTCAAGAAAAGGGTGATATTTCTCTCAAATAGTTTTGATGATTATTTTCATCTATGTCAACATCCTTCATTATTCTTGATTGAGGTTAATGTGATACAATACAATCTTCTATATTGTATCGAATGAGTTATGTTTGACTGTGGATGTGTTGTTTTTATACCATTCATGGTTTGTGGTAAAAGTATTGACATTTCGTATGCTAGTTTTAATATGAATGTTTATGTTATGTTTAAACATGTTCATATGAGGAATGCATTGGACTTAATAAGTGACGGGTGGAGACCGCTATAGCTCCTTGATGCATCGGTAGGTCTCATGAGACAAACTAGTGTCTTGGCACAAGGCCATGGCAAAATCTTATTTGTAGTCTTGGCACGAGGCCTTGGCTATGTGGTTATGATAGTCTGGCATTATGCATTCCATCATTATGAAAGTGGTTATTGGTATTGCATGTGATCATTCGACTAGTAGAATATCCATGTGAGTAAGTAAATGGAATTATTTCAATTTACCTTTTCCATTTTATGCTGAAGTTCAAGTTTAAAAGGCTTTTGTTTTAGTTATAAATTGCCTTAAGTGTTTATGCTTATTTATGAAAGCTTCTGCTATAATGTTATCCTTACTGAGCATCTGAGCTCACCCCTTTCAATGTTTTATTTTTCCCAGGATTATGAAGAAGTAATTTATGAATGACTTGCAGGGATAGTATGAGGGGATATGAAGACAATTTGTTTTTTTTATGATGTAATGAAAAAAATTATGGATGTATCTAGTTATTCCAAGGCTACTAAACTAATCGGTCTTTCGAGACTTGATCTTTCTCATGATCATGCCAATGTTATGTAATAAGGCACCGACTCTAGGTAACTAGGGTCGGGGCGTTACAGTTGGTATCAGAGGAAGTTTAGTACAAACCTTGGTAGCTAGATTTAGATAAACTCTGATTAGAGAACGTAGACCTAAGATGAACTTTTAGGATAAGTATAAAAGAACATCCTAAAATTTTGGTATTGTAGAGATTTTGTGAGTTTTCCGAGCAATACATCCCTATCTGGATACGAGCAGGTAGAGGTGGCTCTGGCACAGATGTACCTAGGGGTAAAACCCGAAAACACCGCTTTGAGCTAGACCCGAACAGGAACTGGTGCACGACAACGGGCCTTGCTTCACTCTTGGTTACGACACTCCCGGCGGATATGCATAGGATAATTTACATTTTCTTTACAAACCGATTTAAGTTATAAATACATAAGATGAGAGTAAATGACCTTGGTTAATCCTAATATGTATCAAATTGAGAATATGGTGACATTTTAATCTCTAAATGATTTTACGACTACTATTACTCACACAATGCTTTCTGGTTTTAGTCAATGGATGGATTCCAAGGAAGTCATAGTGACTTTGAGAATGATGTACAAGGTGGGAACGGTGGTGGAAATGAGCAACAAAATGGAATGTTGATAGGCATAAAAGATATCGTCTTTATGCCAAATCAGTTTTCCAAAAATATGATCAACAACATATATATTAACCAACTCCCAGACTCAACAAGGAAGAGAAAGGTGATAAATGATAAGATCTCCATCAATGGAGACCATGGAGAAAATAAACCTCAATTTTCATCATGCAGGAAATGTGGAAAGAGACACCTAGGAAAGTGTCTCAATGGGACAACGAAATGTTTTACGTGCGGGAAGGAAGGACATAAAGTGAAGAATTGCCGAAGAAAAATGAAGAGTACTATGGAAGAAGATATAAATGGTCCCAAGAGTCCATTTACAGTCATTTGCCGTAAATGTAGGGGACCTGGCCATTACCCGAGTGAATGTCCTATTCTATAGGATATTTTCTTGGTCAAAGAAGAAGCTATGTGGAAATAAATGGTTGGAGAAAAATTTAAAAAGTATTAGCACTCCTTGTTGATGGGTTTACTTTGGAATAATTTTATCTTGTATTTGTAACCCCGCAGTTTGCCATGTGAGAATGATATTTGAGGAAGAATTGTCTCTTCTCTTGTGGATATAGGTATAAATAACCATTTGGTTTTATATGATCATTGGGGTTTGAGAAAATGATAAGTTATTATAATTTGGGATGAAAATGAAAAGTATGATATACCATTTGTGGTTAAATTACGTTATTTTTAGGAATTTATCTCATTTTGGAAATATTATAAAATATAGTTTTTGAAAAAGGACAACACGTAGACCGTGTGACAACCCGTCGCGTCGGACAAAGCTATGGGAATCTAACCCACAACCAAAGTGCGATTGGGATTTATCGCCTACCACTGGACTACGTGAAGTCCCTGGTTAGTGTGACTTTTTTTGTTAAATGATTTTATTGATCAATAATAAGATGATTTGGGTTCTTATGTCTTATCAAATGAATACCCTTGGTATAGGAAAATGATTTGGTGATTAAGTGATAAATGTTATTTTGTAAGATGTTAGTTTTGTTAGGAACACTATATGCCCAAGGAAAATAGAATACAATGAGGTTTCATTTGTAGAGTAATGGTGGATTTTTATCTATGTTTTTATTGTTTATTTATAGTGATTTGGGTTATTTATGGAAATGATTAACCTATAACAGAGAATATGTGATGATGTTAATTACTTTTAAGTATGTGACTTTAAGAGTATTTGATGTCATTTGGAGATACAATGTAACATGGGAGACTACATAATCAAATTCTTCTATGTTTTGGGTTTCAATATTAGTTTGTATTATATTAAAGTATTTTAAGGAAAATTGGTTATTGAATGGTATCTATTTAACTTTGGAGTATAGTTGGTTTAATTTTAGAAATTAGGATTAGTGCGTATTTATCTCAATGAATATCCTTTTGGGGGATCATTAGATCATTCACGAACCATTTTGGTTTTGATTAATCTTCAAAGACAATGTAAATATATGGTTTATCCTGCATGGATCATGTGAATCTATAGAAGTTTATTCTAGCTCTTCCAGTGTGACCAAGTGTTCTTGAATACTCATCGTTTAAAAAAAATTGATTTAGTGGTGGAAATTTATTAAAGAATGAAAATCTACTTAAATTTTAAGTATATCTCATAATGTTCTTAGTCAATATCATAATTGAATTCCTCTTCCTTAAGTAATGTAACTTAAAAAAAATGTTGTCCTAGATGGTACCTTAAATCATCACTAATTTATGGCTTTGGGATTGTTGGCCTTTTCATAGCCATGTTCTCTACCACTCTCCATCAGATAATTGATGGTTAGATTTTTCTTCCATATCCTTATTTTCTTACATGGAACCCTAGTATGTGTTATTTTCGGTAATCTTCATACTTTCCACTCTTTATTTAAAATAGAGGCCTCATTAAATTCATTTTTCGATGTGGGATTTCAACTCAGTTATTTTGAAATGTCAAAAATGTGTTATCCCAATACCCTATGTTTTGTTGAACCGATGGTATTTCAAATCATCATAGATTGATGATTTAAGGACCTCAATTTTATACTTTTTGTGATTGATGACCTCAATCACTACCTATAAATATTTACGTTTTTCCTCCAATTATATGTCTCTAATTGCCACCAATGTTCTCCTAATAGAGATCATAATTTGGTGGCGATCCTTTCATTTCTCTTTTCCTCATATTAATACTAAATTTTAGTAACCCTATTTCCGATGTGGGTTTTCCCACAAAGATATTTTCTATTTTCAACCTTTTATTTTCGAAGAACAATTTCAAATTGCGAGGACGCAATTTATTGAAGGAGGGGAGAATGTAACACCCCAAGATTTTTTTAGTGTGTTATTTCTTCAAAATAATTCAATAACTTTCACTACACGCAACACCAAGTTCAATCGCACCATGACTTACCAAACAAGATGTTCAAAAGAGGTTATGAATAGTGTTAACTAAATTTTAAACTTTATATAATCCTTATAATTTTAGAATCCATATTATGAGTTTCTTAGACATAATGTAAGAATAAATTCATTTTCAGTATTTCACTTTTACAAAATTTTAATAGTGAACCCTTTTTAGATACTATATTTTAAACTTTTTGACTAAATGGGGACATCAAAAATTTAAAATTAAACATCCCAAGCTTCCACGATACGCTAGCGTGTGTTGTACGCAACACTGAGTTCTAACACACCGAAACCAATCAAACTAGCCGTTATGAATAGTAATACCTAAATTTTGAAATTATATATATTTAATATTTTAAAATGGACTTCATTTTTGGATTCGAAATATCGAATTTAGCCTAAGGTGAAATTTTGGTACTTTTCGGATAACTTTCATATTTTGATGAATAGTGAAAATTACTAAATTTTAATTAAAAACAACTTTTTTAATCAAAATAATTAATAGTGATAAATTGTGAATTTGAGTGGATTTAAAGTATATTTAGAATATATTTTTACCATTTAATATAATGTTGGTCATTGGACATAATTTTACAATTAAACCGAACATAAACAAGTGTCAATCTTTTGATAGTTATTATCTCTTAAAAACACGCTTTTTGTTTTGGCAGCGGGAATTAATTTTAAATTAATTTCTGCCACTTCTGTGTTTTGAATATAGAAAAATGGATTCCATATTTGGAATCAGGATTTCCAAATTGTGTAAATAGGTAACTTTTATTTTTAGAAATTTTGAATAATTACTGTGATAAATATTTTATTTACCATGGTTAAGGGTAAATCCGGTAAATAAGGCATAGAAAATAATATTATAATAATACCAAATTGCCCTAAAACGTGTCCTAACCTTATTGGTGGACACATACCCGACCATGGGAATCCTTGGGTCGATTTGGGGACCCCTTGGAGCCACTTGTATGTGGTAGGGACACATTATATTAATAAAGTTAAAATAAAAATAAAAATGGCATAAGCTTACATCTTTTAGAAGAACAATTTTTACTTAGGGTTATACATGTTGGATATTCGATTATAAATATTCATTAGAACTCTAAAAAGATTTCCTACATAATGATATTTTATTTATAATTTTTAGACATCATATAATTTAAATTATTAATGACACAATAATGATGCAATGTTTACCGCATTAATAAATCATTTAAATAAATAAGATTATAATGATTAAAATATTATCTAAAACCTGTCCAATTCTTATTGGTTGATGTTATTTAGAATATGAGTCATCTTAGCTTCGACCTCAATTATTTTTGGACCATTATAAACCTAATTTAATTATCTTATAAAGTAATACTTTCACTCTTTCCTAAAGAGCCCCTCCTCTCCCTTATAAAAGGAGATCACTTCTACTCATTCCTCACACCTCTCAAGCCACTTGGATCGTCCAAAATCTGCCCAAATACTCTCCCAACTTCCATCACTACAACCTAGAGGCCTTAGTTGGATCATAAAGCCAACCTATGGATCCCTTTTGATCAAATCAAAAGGAAGAACCCGAAGAAGAGGTAATGTTTTCACCAACCCTTTTCAAGTTCCTTTCTTCTTCCACTTCCTCTTTCTTTGTTATTACCATTATAAAATAATAAATCCAGTATCATATATATACTGTGATGTTATTATAAATATGGTACAACCATATTAAGTATTCTATCCATCCTTTTAATAACATGTCACCATACGTGCGTACGTACGGCTTACCGTCTCCACGTCGTGGTGTAATTGTTATTCAATATATTATTATTTGGATGGGTATAATAATAATGTGTAACTCATGTAAATAATAAATATAACATGATAATGATTCTTTATATATGATATAACATCAAATTATATATTATTTTAATATCAAAAGAATGATATTGTCGCTCGTGCGTATGTACGGACTACCGTCTCCACGAACGCGATGAGATTCATTATCCATCATATCCATTCAAGTATAATTATAATTTGATGATTTTAAAATAGTATCTAAGGACTTGATATCATTCTGGATATGAATAATATACATCCCATTAATAATGAATATGGCTCATATAACAAAGAATATTAAGTAAAATGAACCCGTTAACACCCGAAATGACGATAATTCTAAGATATTATTAACAAATCAATGTTAAAAGATCATATATGATATCATATTAAAGTAAATGATTCTTTTATTATTCAATAATAATTATTTCACCATTATACAGGAGGTAAACCTACCATCGACCAAGGAAAAAGTACAAAGTAAGGGATTCTCTTATCTCACTTTCAATTCCGTGAGATTTCCATTGTTCGCCACTAAATTATTGAAAGTGGTGTATTGTGTACGGCCATTTGATATATATTATCATGATTCTCTTTATATTCATGTTATTATGTAAATCATTTTGGTGGTTATTATCTTTTGGCCATACGACTCAGTTGATTAACGTGGTAAGGAGTTTCTTATCTCACTCTTAATTTCGTGAGAATTCCATTGTTCACCACTTAATTATTACATGTGGTGTATGTGTACTGCCCATGATTGTATTCATTGTGTAATATAAATTAATTTATGGGTACTTACATAGTCATGGTATGATCCTTCTTTCATAGTTGTATGTTTCGTATGTTACCAAATCGATAAGGGAATTTGACATTTCAATTTCCACTCATTCGGCTTTACGCATATTTCATTGATTATATTACTCCAAGATTATGTGTGGAATCACTATTCATTTGATTATGTCATAATTTCCACTCCCCTTCCTATGGATATACTTTTGATTCACATAATCACTTCATTGATAATTCTCAAGTCATTGATATGAACTTGATAAGAGTAATTTTAACTCATTCACCATTTGTTGAGTTAAACATCCAATTCGTTGGTATTGTTTTTACAAGAATATGTGTGAATATCCTTTGATTGTTTTACACTGAATATCCAATAATATTTAGTGTATTTATATTTGTCACACATAATTATGTCATTGATTTATCCTTAACCTAAGGATACAACCTTTATGAGAGATTTCATCTCAATTTACATTCCATTGAGACTTCTTTCATGATATACACCAAATCACTTTTATGTGGTGTATATAATGTACTTTGACATAGTATATCATGATTCCCTTTATTCTCATGATATTACAAAGTTTTTATTACCTCAATTATTTGTATTAAAGTGTCTCTTTTGGTTAAGAATCTCTAACTAAAATACCATTTTTAAATGTTTTAAAGACTTATTCATATAAACCTTTCTCATTAATGTCCATGTTTTAAAAATGGTTTTAAGGATTCATTTATATTGACATTAATGTTTAGAAATCAATACTCATTTTAAAAAAGTTTCAAACTGGTATGGGACACTTTGATTCAAAAATCTACTTTTAAATGGCTTCTTGATAAATAGTGTGATTTTTAAATGTTTTCAAGAAAAGGGGGATATTTCTCTCAAATAGTTTTGATGATTATTTTCATCTATGTCAACATCCTTCATTATTCTTGATTGAGGTTAATGTGATACAATACAATCTTCTATATTGTATCGAAAGAGTTATGTTTGACTGTGGATGTGTTGTTTTTATACCATTCATGGTTTGTGGTAAAAGTATTGACATTTCGTATGCTAGTTTTAATACGAATGTTTATGTTATGTTTAAACATGTTCATATGAGGAATGTATTGGACTTAATAAGTGACGGGTGGAGCCCGCTACAGCTCCTCGATGCATTGGTAGGTCTCATGAGACAAACTAGTGTCTTGGCACAAGGCCTTGGAAAAATCATATTTGTAGTCTTGGCACGAGGCCTTGGCTATGTGGTTATGATAGTCTGGCATTATGAATTCCATCATTATGAAAGTGGTTATTGATATTGCATGTGATCATTCGACTAGTATAATATCCATGTTAGTAAGTAAATGGCATTATTTCATTTTACCTTTTCCATTTTATGTTGAAGTTCAAGTTTAAAAGGCTTTTGTTTTAGTTATAAATTGCCTTAAGTGTTTATGCTTATTTATGAAAGCTTCTGCTATAATGTTATCCTTACTGAGCATCTGAGCTCACCCCTTTCAATGTTTTATTTTTCCCAGGATTATGAAGAAGTAATTTATGAATGACCTGCAGGGATAGTATGAGGGGATATGAAGACAAGATGTTTTTTTTATGATGTAATGTAAAAATTTATGGATGTATCTAGTTATTCCAAGGCTACTAAACTAATCGGTCTATCAAGGCTTGATCTTTCTCGTGATCATTCCAATGTTATGTAATAATGCACCGACTCTAGGTAACTAGGGTCGGGGCGTTACACTTAGCCTACACACAAATTTATCATGAACTGCCGGCACAACCAGCTACTCGACAGGTGGTGGTTCAACAGGCAGACCACCTGGAGTTCCATCCTCAGAACCTGCGCCCTAGTCCATAGCCTCTACACAGGGCGGATCGTCACCAAAACCCCACTACAGAACCCTTGCGGGCTGTCTTCATGGAGGAATCCTCAAATACAATCAATACATTCCATAGTCAAAGAGTATATCTGGAGAGATGACTCAAGAAGAATAAAGGAAACCCAAAAAACCATTCCTATAAGATGCATGTATCGTTTTGTCCCTACCACTATTGTCCAAACGTCCCGAGTAGATAGGAAGGTTATCAGAGTCCTAGTATATGGATATGTCAGCTTCCGCACCAACATTGGGGTCCCTGTCCTGAAAGACGAACTCAAAAAATCTTGACACTACCGCTATGCATCCCAAACCAAACTCACAGCTAGACCAGCTACACTCTGAGATCCCAAAGGAGGAACCTACTCAGATACCACTCTGTCATGACCCAATTGAATGGGGATCGAGCCGAGACTCCCCAAGACCACCTCTAATAGGCCACGGGTTGGAAACTATGGCCGTGTAGGCTATCACCCACATGTGAGGCATTATCTTAAGGTTCATGTACACATGCACCCACAAACACCTCCATGAAACAGTGTTGAGATATATAAAACTGAATAGTAATTGCATGCATACAACTATCCCAAACTAGAGTGCAACAAAAGTAAAAAAGGGAAAAATAGGGCCCACTAAAGGAAAACCACAAAAGCATCCAACTTGCTTGGAAGAAGGGGTACACTGCCAAAAGCACCACCAGAAAGCTCCTCAGCACAGCTCCGATAAGACTCCATGGTCAGTCCCGCTCACTCAACTCCACCTGCTCCAGGTCCTCCTGGGACACCGTCGAAAGGCATGTGGTCTGCACAAGACACAAACATGCGCAGGCAAAGCCTGTGCAGGGGTGAATATAAAAATACTCAGTATGCACCCCAAAAACTCAAAACAAAAGAGAGAAACTGAAAGGAAAAAGTCTGCTCATCCCAGCCAGAGGGATCCCAGACGAGAGAAAAACTTCGTCTCGTGACCATCCTTGGCTAAACACAACTAATCAGCTCAATTTAGGTGCATTCCCATACATACACCTTGAAAATATGCTCAGGTATGCGCCCATACATATATCATTAACATTCGCTCATGTATACACCAATACATATACCAAGAGAATCCGCATAGATATACGTACACACATATACCATGAACATATAGATATACTAGATACACACACCAAGCCATAAGAGGTACCGACCTCATCACCAGAAACAGTTCACGACTAGGAGAACACACTCCATGATCACTGTCATCCAGATGAAAGTCGTCCGAGAGATACACTCCATCAGGTCCCACACAAACATCCCAGATGATCACCAGAGAGATCACGCTCGTCAAATATCATCACTGAGAAGGTTACGCTGAAACATCCAAATAAATAAACTCTGCAGACAGGGGATCACTCCTAGGGTCCGCTAGGGGATACCAAAACCCACACTAGTATTTGAAGATCTCACAGATAGGGTATCACTCACATGATTCGCTGGGGGATACCACAACCCGATCTGGTATTTGAAGATCTCACAGATAGGGGATCACTCCCAGGATCCTCTGGGGGATACCACAACATGATTTGGTGCTCATCAGAAACATGTCACGCAGATAGAGGATCGTCACCCATGACATGATGATCATGACGATACCAAAACCCTATCTGGTACATCTCGTGTTGTAGGGGATCGAACTGATGATGCCGCAACCCTACAGAAACCAGGCGCTGAGTAGGGGATCGTATAACCAAGGATACTGCAACCCTACTACAATCCTCATGCAGAGTAGGGGATCATATACCCGATGATTCCACAACCCTAAAGAGCACATCCCACTGTATAGGGGATTATATTCCCGATGATGCCACAAACCCAACAGGGTTAACCTAATAGATAGGGGATCTTCGGCCGTGGTTAAGCGGTCATAGAGATTCAAGAACCCGATCTAGAGAAATGATGCTAGAGGATCCCACTCCAGGCCCACAGGAGGGATTCTACAACTCTAACAGATTAAACTCCCCATCGAGAGGATCATGAACCTATACTAAAGTTGTGATGCCACGTGAACCCTTGTAGGAATGATCCACAGGAGTACCCTCAACCACTACTAGTCTAAACGTCACTAACCCGAATGACCCACCACAATGCCACACTGCGCACCTCCAAGGATGATACCAAGGCCACCATCACGATCCATGAGGAAAGACACACAAGATAGGTTGTTTAGTTGCCTAAAATGGACAACCGGTGAAAAAGGCAGTATTCACCATAGCTAGCACATGTGGGGCCCACACTACAATCCTGAAACACATCAAGCAGATCATACCACTACTCTCCCCTTGGAAAAACACATGGGATTGACTACTCGATCGTCCCAAACAGACACCCATTGAAAACGGTGTCGGACCCCGGGACACCCTGAGAGGGGAGGGGTGAATCAGGGTGACAAATTTTTATTTTAAACTGAAGGATCTTGTTCCCACGTTTGTAGGAAATTGTTAAACTTGTATGATGAAAATAATAAGAAAGCAAACATTAACACGTAGAAGGATGACAAAAAACTTTTTTACATGGTTCACCACAAAGGGATACGTTCAAGGAGCATACGCTGACAGGTTGTCAGTCGTACCAAATTCCACTAATCTTCACTAGTTGTGGATTACAAAGGTTCGAGAATAGTCACTATGTCCCATGATCACTTCCTTTATAAAGGTTCAGGGATAGCTCACTGTTTCCCCCAGGTCACTCCCGTTGACTTCCCCTAGCTCACTACCCTTGGTGAAGTCACACTCAGTTTATAGACGTGATGGTCTATTCAATTGATTTGCATTGAAATAATTGTCTCTTCTTATCACGAGACTCTGCTTGGATCCAAGTCTGAAATTGATGCACTAGAACGCACAAAACCACCATAGTGGATAACCAGAATGTGCAGACAAGATTCACTGACGATTGTGCGCAACACCAACTCTTTGCGTGAAAAACCTTCCTATTGCGCAAAAAATTTACTTTCTCACACGGAAAAATATTTCGCGCCACAACACCCATTTTCACGCAACTGAATCTCTTACGCGTAACCCCAATATTTACACGTACCAGTTCCTTTTTCGCGCATCCCATAATTTTCTGTGCAATCCAGAATATTTCACGCAAGCCCCTTTACACGATCCTTTTTCGCGCATCAGATCTCAAATCTTCTCTATGTCTTCAACTATACAGAATGAGGGGTGTCACCTCTTATTTATAGGCGTTTGAGTACCCCGCACAAAAAATCCCCTTTGGTGCGAAAACCTCTCATCTAGCGGGTAATTTTCCACGCATGTATCATTTTCCGTGCACATCTCTAGATATTTCACACAGCCCATGACTTTGCCATTTTTCGACGTTTTGATTCCGAAACACTATTTGCGTGAAAAACCTTGTTCCCCAATTTCACGCACCACACTATTTTTCGCACAAACCCACACTTTTTCACGCCCAGCTCAGATATTTTTCACACAACCCTCCTTTTTCACACACCACTTCTTCTTTGCCCGCACCTCCTTTTACCAACAATCCATGTCTTCATTTTCAGATTTTGAGGGCCAAAAATTTGGGAAACATTGGGAAACTGTGCCACCTTCATTACTGTTGTCTGCTTGAACTGTATGATCACTTTGCTGGAATACATTCATAACTTCCACTGAGGATTGACAACAAACACAAACCAAACTCCAATACATGCAAAAAACAACCATGGTTCCAACAATATCCCCCTTTGGGTTTGTTGGCAATCACCAAATAAATTCAAAAGATCAGCAACCCCATGCAATTCAAAAACGCAAGGATCAACTCAGCCAACACTCTAAGTCTATGTGAGCAATGCTCATTGTAGAAAATAAGAGAGGAATCTTGAATTGGGTTCCCATGTTTTGGAATTCTCAATGACGCCCAAGAAATTTTCTCATAGTGTCACAGAAGCATTACATGTCCAATGAATTCCTTCTCATCCTATCAACGACACAGAATTCTCATCATGTTACAGAATCATTACATGTCGGCTTACAATCCTGAATTTATTCAATTTCTCCCCCATTGTTAATAAACCCAAAGGCTGGTAATTTTTTCATTGTTCAGCTCAATCCATACTCCCCCTGGATAGTATCTCCCCCACAAACCTGCATCACATCCATAAACAGATAAAAATAGTTATCATAATCGGGGAGAGGGGAATTTCCGAACCTCCTTATGCAGTAGGAGGTGGTTGAACACCGAGGCTCAACCGATTCTTTTCAAACACAGCTACTGACAGTGGCTTCGTCAAGATATCAGTTACTTGATCATGAGTTCCCACGTGATCCATTCTAATCACGCCTTGTTCAAATTTCTCTTTGATAAAGTGATATCTAATTTCAATATGTTTTGTACGAGAATGATGGATGAGATTATTCGTAAGATATATTATGCTCTTATTATCAAAGAAAATTACCATTGGTTGATTCACCTCATCACCAATATCTATAAGTTGTTGCTTCATCCACAGCAGTTGAGTGCATGCCTTTGTGGCAGATATATACTCAGCTTCAGCAGTACTAAGAGAAGTACTTTCTTGTTTCTTGCTCAACTAGTCGACGCAGTTATTACCAATAAAGAATGCTCCACCATTGGTGGACTTTCTGTCCACAACATCACCAGCCCAGTCAGCATCAGAAAATGCTGATAATTCACAGTCTCTTCCTACAGCAAAGTATAATCCATAATTGTGAGTACCTTGAATATACCTCATGATTATTTTTACTGCTGCCATATGTTCCTCCTTTGGATTACTCTGAAAGCGGGCTGCAAGACATTTGGAAAAGACAATATCTGGAAGTGTCACTGTCAGGTACAGTAATCTCCCAATGATCCTCATGTACATGGTAGGATCTACAAATTTCCTATCCTCATGATTTCCAAGTTTGGTTCAAACTACAATCAGAGTTAACATTGGTTTGGAGTCTTGCATATCAAACTTCTTCAGTATCTCTCTTGCATACTATTCCTAAGAGATAAAAGTGTAGTCTTTCCTTTGAGTCACCTGCAGTCCCAAGAAATATGTGAGCTCCCCAATCATTGAAATTTCAAATTCTGATTTCATATGATTGGAAAATTCATCCACTGATTTCTACCTGCAGCCACCAAATATAATTTCATCGATGTAAACGAGAACCATGTACTGATCTTTGGGAGAATTATTCACATAGAGATTGTGATCTACTCCTCCTCTTTTGAATTCCAGTTTATTTTGATAAGAATCTAGTCTATAGTACCATGCACGTGGTTCCTGTTTCAAGCCATAAAGTGCTTTCTTTAGCATACATACCTTTGATTCATCGGCACCAAGAAGAAAACCCACTGGTTGTTCAATGTAAACTTCTTCTTCGAGTACAACATTTAGGAATTATGTCTTGACATCCATTTGATATACATTATATCCACTTTTGAGAGCCAGGAAAAGGAACAACCTGATTGACTCTAGTTTAGCCACTACAACAAAGGTTTCTTCAACATCAACACCTTCAATCTAAGAATACCATTTACATACCAGTCGAGCTTTGTTTCTGATAACACTTCCATGATCATCAAACATGTTCTTGAATATCCATTTCGTTCCAATCACATTGTGACCTTTGGGTCTCTGGACAAGATCCCATGTCTGATTCTTGTCAATCTGATCTAACTCTTCATTCAAGGATTTCACCCAGGATTCATTCCTTGCAGCTTCTTCAAATGAGGATGACTCCACAACTGATAGAAATGCAGAAGTTGTGTTATTCCTCATCTTCCTTGTCTATTTCGGTTCATTATTGTCTCTAATTATGTTAGATGGATCAATATGTACTCTTCGATTTCTCCTGTGAGGTTTAGTCTCATCCTCAACATCCAAGATTTACTCTTCAGATTCTTCGTCTGAGTCAACATGATGATGTGACCCCTGAGTGATTTGTACACCTTCCTCTAATTCTGTATTTTTATTTATTCCATGTTCACATTCAATCTCATCTTCTATCTCATCATCATAGGTACTATTTCAAGCATTTGGGGTTTTTCCTTCAATGATTTTAACATCGTTTCTTTCCACAATCCTCCCCAAGCATTTATTGAAACACTTGTAATCTTTTATGTTCATTGGATACCCAAGAAAAATTCCTTCATCATCATTGTCACCAAACATTCCTTGGTTTCCTTCTTTATTCCGAATGAAACATTTGCTTCTGAAAACACTATATTATTTAAAATAAGGCCTCCTTCCATGACACAATTCATATGGTGTCTTAGTTTCTCCCATATAGAGCCCTATTCGATTCTGAATGTGTACTGCAGCTTCAACAGCCTCCTTCCAGTAATGGAGATAGATACCACTCTCAATAAAAATAGTCCTGGCCATATTGTTGACCTGTCGATTTCAACGCTCAACAACTCCATTTATTTGTGGAGTTCTTACAGCAGCTACCTCATGCTGTATTCCATGTTTTTCTAGGTAATTTTTAAATGCAATGGACGTGTATTACCCTCCATTGTCATATCGCAGGACTTTTAATGTCCGTCCAGTATCATTCTCGGTAATCCGGCGATAAGTTTTCATGCAATCAAGTATTTGTCGCTTCTTCTGAATAACCATTACACAAGCCATTCTTCTATAATCATCAATGAAAAGGATGAAGTACCTTTCTCCATGGGTTCCAACAACATTTATTGGGCCACATACGTCTCTATGAATGAGATCAGGAAGATGTGATGCCCTTTTCTTCTTTGGCCGATATGAACTACAGACCAGCTTCCCATGAATACAAGCATCACAAGAATTTTCCCATTCACATTTTAGAATGGGAATACCCATGACTATCTTCAGCTTAGATATCTTTTCCATGTCTTGTTAGTTAATGTGCCCCAGCCTTCGATGCCAAAAATTGTTTTCTTCTTCAACAGACAAATAACAGGTGTTCACTTTGATGTCAACCTGATATAAGTTTCCATCTGTTCTACTACCTTTCATAAGATAATTAACTATTTTTCCTTTTATAGTGCAGCATTTTTGATTGACTGTTACTATGAGCCCTGAGTCACAGAGTTGACTTACACCGAGGAGATTGTAGCGTAGACTGTCCACATAAAGAACTTCAGTCTTCTTTAGCTCTCCACTAGCGAGAGAAGTATTACCACTGCCTTTAATATTCAAAGCACTATCATTACTAAACCTTACTATTCCACCAACCTTCTTTTCAATGTTCTTCAATAGGTCAACATTTCCTATCATATGTGAAGAGCATCCACTATCAAGAATCCAGGTGTTGTTGCTCTTTGTGGCATTGAAGGAAACTTCTGTAAGATTGGATTTCTCGATTTTCCTTTTATCTTTTCAAGAGATATTGGATTGAGTGTAAGACATAGACAGCCTTTAAATGATTTATTCCACATATTCAGATTCGTCATACCCAAAATCTTCTTCCAAAGGAGAAAAACTGTTTGTGAGATCAAGACCATCAGGAGGATAAATATTGACCCGTTTTTGAGAGTTGTATGAATATCTTTTATAGAACCTCTGCCTGAAATACATATCTTTATGGCCAAGGTTATAACAATAAAAACAGTATCCATAGAAACTATTTCTTCCAAAAGATGGAGGATATAAAGTCAGTCTCCTTTGTTGATGTCCCAGATCTTCCCCATTCAAGTAGCTCCTTGACTCTTCACAATATGACATGGTATGGACCAGATAGCCACAAAACTGACACTTCATGAGAGGAAATGTCTTCTCACTTGAATTTCTCCTCATACCTTCATCCTTGGGAGAATAGTTGAACTGCCAGTCATTTCTGAATGTTCGAGGATAATTTTCATTTCTACTTTTAGTTTGGATTGAGGGTTTCTTTTTCAGTACTTTAGGAAATGTTTCAACATGTCCAACCTTCATTTTGTCTTTATTTTGGCTCTCTTTATTTCCAGCAGTTGATGTCTCAGCTTCACAACAAATTCCACTCTTTCCCATGCAATCGGGTCTTTGATCACTCAAGATTTTTCCAACCCCATCTGAACCACACATGGCTCTTTACAGTAATTCTGGATTTGAGAATCTTCCAAACTGTATTTTCTTCCTTGATTATTTTGAAATTGTTTCAGTCTCAAGTTTACTCATAAGAGTAACAACTTCCTCCTCAAGACCCTCAGTAGTCTTGGACTTTTCTTCCAGTCTGGATGTGAGGTCATTTATGAACATTCCCTTCTCTTCAATTCTCAGCTTTAGATCTACTACATCATCATTGCTTTCAAAGATTTTAGACTGTACATTCACAAATTCTTCCAGTCATTCAATTTCAGCTTCAAGTTCATCAACATATTCTGATGATTCTTCCACCATTTCCTTCCACTGATTACATCTCTTACATTTATTTTCAAGCTTGGAGAAAGCATCCTTAATTTTAATCTTTGGATCACCAATAGAAGTAATCTGATTATCTCTACCTTTATTGATTGAGGATTCTGATATTTTAGTGGTATCCATCATGGAAGCATGGTTTCAGGTTTTAAATTCATGTTCTTCTTTCTCACATAATTCAATATCATCATCTTCTTCTTCATAGACAAAACTCTTCCTCTGTATTTTCTTTCCAGATTTGAAGTCACCATTTTTGAAAATCCTTTTCCAAGGCTTCTCGATGTCTTCAGATTCACTCTCATTATCATCAAACTTTCTTTAGCAGTGAGAGGCAATGTGCCCAACTCTTCCACAATGGAAACATGCAAGAGGTAGCTTACCTCAAAATTTACCTTTTCCCTTCTTCAGCTTCTTGGCGATGAGAAAAAGAATTTATTTTTCCTCATCATCTTCACCACCACTATGTTCTAAAATTTTCAGTTTTCCATGGTTTTAAATTCCATTTCCTTGCTCACAGGAGTCATGGCATCTTCGGGTTTGACTCTCATCTCATATGCCACTAAACTACTTAACAGATCATCCAGAGATAGTTTAGAGAGATCTCTTTCTTCCAGGGCTGACACCTTTGCATTTTACATGGGAGGAAGTTTTCTTAGGATTTTCTTTATGATATCAATGTCTTTGATTTCTTCTCAAAGACCTCGAATTTATCCCACTACTTCAGTAATTTGATTGAAGAATGAATCAACATTCTCATTAGGATGCATCTTTAGATCATCAAACCTGTTGTGTAAAACCTGAAGTTTTGCCTCCTTTACTTTGCTGTATCCTTCATAAATGTTTTCAAGTTTATCCCACATAGACTTTGATGAGGTGAAACTCATCACCTTTAGATAAATCTGATCTGAAAGAGCTGCAGTGATAGCATTCTGAGCTTTAGCATCTGCGTCAAGAACATTCCTGTCTGTATCAGTCATAGCAATCCATGTTGGATCAGTAACCTGTATTCCTTGAACAGTAGCAAAGAGGACTTCCATTCCAAGGGATCTTAAATGTGATTCCATTTTGTTCTTCCAAATCTGAAAATTACTTCCATCGAAGAGAGGTATTCCCTTAGCGTTTACTGCGTTCTCCATGATGACAAAGGATATATCTAACACCAGCATCCTCCCTCTGATACAACTTGTAGGACCCCGAGACACCCTGAGAGGGGAGGGGTGAATCAGGGTGACAAATTTTTCTTTTAAAGTGAATGATATTTTTCCCACATTGGTAGGAACTTGTTAATCCTTTATGATGAAAAGGATCAGAAAGAAAACATTCACACATAGAATAATGACACATCACTTTTTACTTCGTTCACCACTAAGGGCTACGTCCAAGGAGCATACGCTGACAGGTTTTCAGTTTTACCAAATACCACTAATCTTCACTAGCTGTGGATTATAAAGGTTCGGGAACAATCACTCTATCCCAGGCTCAATGCCTTTACAAAGTTCAGGGATAGCTCACCACTTCCCTTGGGTCACTCCCATTGACTCCCCCTGGCTCACTACCCTTGGTGAAGTCACACTCAGTTTATAGAAGTGAAGGTCTCTTAAATTGATTTACATTGAAATATTTGTCTCTTCTTAGCATGATACTCTGCTTGCATCCAAGTCCGAAATTGATGCACTAGAACGCACAAAACCAATGTAGCAGATAACCAGAACGTGGAGACAAGATTCACTGATGATTGCATGCAACCCCAACCCTTTGCGGGCAATCCCTTCCTATTGCGTGAAAAATTTACTTTCTTATGTGGAAAAATATTTTGCGCCACAACACCCATTTTTGCGTAATTGAATCTCTTGCGCGTAACCCCAATATTTACACGCAACAGTTCCTTTTTCGCACATCCCCGAATTTTCCACGCAATACAGAATCTTTCGCGCAAGCCCCATTAGGCGATCCTTTTTCATGCATCAGACCACAAATCTTCTCTATGTCTTCAACCGTACAGAATTAGGGGGTGACCTCTTATTTATAGGCATCTCAGAGCCCCGCGCAAAAAATCCCCATTGGCGTGAAAACCTCTTATCTAGCTCTTAATTTTCCGCGCATGTATCGTTTTCTGCGCACATCTCCAGATATTTCACGGAGCCCATGCCTTTTCCATTTTTCAACGTTTTGATTCTGAAACACTATTTTCATGAAAAACCTTGTTCCCCAATTTCGCGCACCACACTGGTTTTCGCACAAACCTGCACTTTTTCATGCCCAACTCAGATATTTCGCACAGAGACCTCCTTTTTCACGCACCACTTCCTCTTTTCCCGAACCTCCCTTTACCAACAATCCATGTCTTCATTTTCAAATTTTGAGGCCCAAAAATTTGGAAAACACTGGGAAACTGTGCCACCTTCAATACTGTTGTTTGATTGAACTGTATGATCACTTTGCTGGAATACATTCTGAACATCCACTGAGGATTGACAACAAACACAAACCAAACTCCAATTCCTGCATATAACAGCCATGGTTCCAACAAAAGGTACTATTCCATGATGCCAGCCTAGGAGGGGAACACACCAAGCTCCCGAAACTCTTCATGAAAATTTCACCTTAGCGATCCCCTCAGAAAGACACACGGGATCGACTACTTGTTCGTCCAAAACGAACACCCGGCGGAAAAGTTGGGATTATCCAAAAACGCCAAAACCTGACCTCATGGGGCCCACACTCTATTCTCAGTCAGAACAATAGAAAACCATAAAGCAATGTTCATCATACCATTAGGGTCTCAATACCACTGACGGAACATCAATCATGAGCTATTGGTAGAAGATACAACGGCCCGAAGTCGAATAATAATAAATTATCATTATTTTATTTGACGTTTCTAGCACCCAGGACTCGATCCCAAACATCAAAACTACTGAACCCACACTAAAGGGTTTGCCTTGTCACCAAGGTCGTGTCACCGTAGACAGCATGCGATTCTGACCTCCCCAGAGCATGATATGGGGGTTTTAAAACCCTCGTGTACCATAAGAGGGTCGGACCGGCCTAAACCAGCCTGCCCGCGCCAGCCGACCCGGCCGCCGCCGGCCGTTACAGCCGGCAGACCTCACCGTCGCGTCGCGGTGTGCATAACCACACACATGGTTGACCCCCCCCCCCCCATGTGGGGGTCTCCGGTGCGTGACGCATGGCCGCCGCGGTGCAGCAGCACCACTGGACTCCCACGACCCGCCGCCATCGGCCGCCACGGCTGACCTTCCGAGGTCTTCCGGGGGCACCTGGGGGTCCAAACGCGATTCCAAAACCATCTACGCACCCCTTGGGACTGGATCTATGCATATGAAGGCTCATAACGTTGAAAAAAGAAACAAATTGGGATCCAGGATTTCAAAACTCAAAACGCCTACCTACTGGCGGATCACCGAAGCTTCGGGTGCAGAACGACGCCCGTGACGCCCTGAAGCTCGATTGGCTGACGATCAGTGCTGAAAACGGTCATTTGTGGCTTTATTTGGAGAAGAAACAGAAGAGGGAGAGGAGGTACATCGCCTGTGGTAGGAGGGAGATGGGGGAATAGGGTGGTGATTGATTTTTATCAATCATTTAATTAACTTAATTAATTAATTTATCACCCCAATCCAGACCTCCTGGCACAGGGAAAATTAAGTCTCCCCTAGGGTAAACACACCATTTTGAATGAAAAGGAAGAGTCAGATTTTCGATCCGAGACTCCATTCAGAAGTTATTCGAGCCGACGCTCATAAATAAACTTTTATATTTATTTACAAAAACGCCCCTAGTGGCTTTTCCCACAGCAGGCCCACTCTTGCAAGGTTTACACCCTGCCTAGGGTAAACGACACCCTCTAGACGCAACTGTGCCCTCAGATTCCCATTTCAAGCTACCTTTTAGGAGATAACACACCCCCACTATGTGTATAATATAAAAATACGTAATATTTTTATAAAATTTATTCGGGGCACACCGGGCCTCGGAATCACACGTCGTCTTCGCGCCTAGGTCTGGAATGATTCATAGGAATATTCCAAAGTCTGATAGGGCCAAAACCCGATTTATTATATCAACATTAGTTAAATTATATATTAATATGAAGCAATAATATGAACAAACATTGTTTAGAAACACAATTTTTTATCAAAACACAATTTTTTTTATTTTTCATTTTAATTTGAAAGATAAATATATAAATGTTTTTATTATAATTAGATAAAAATTTACAATAGTTTAAAATTAAAAATTTCATTATTATAATAGTGAGAAATTTTGATATTTTTCTAAAAAAAATTCAATGAATTATAAATTACAACACTTTTACACATTGTTTGATTTTCTATGAAATTTTGAGAATATAGTTATTAGATAAATGTTCATATTTTATTTAAAAAACAATAGTATAAAAGAATATATTTTATATTATAGTTGATAAAAATATATTTTATATTATATACATCATTATACATGTTTTTTAAAATTAATTTCAATAAATTATACATTTATTATATTAAAACTAATTTTTAAGACATCTATAAAATATAAATTACAAAATATATTTTATTATGAAATATTTAAGATTTATGTTTCTCTTTATTTGTTGTCATAACCAATAAGTTACTTTAACATAATATTTCATACCCTGTTAAAAATAGTCATTTTTATATAGAATTATATTTTTATGAATATTTAGTATTTTTAAAATTTACTGATTCTACTTGAAAATATTAATCTAGAACTATTATTAATTATATTTTAAATCTAATTAGAAATAATTTAGTTTGAAAAAATTGATAAATAATATTAAGATAAGTTAAATATTAAAATGACATTTTTTAACAAAAAAATTTTTTCAACATATTATATGTTTTAATTTCAAAGTATGTTTTATAAAATTTAAAATTTTAAATAGGTACATTATATAAAACTTTTGAATTCATGATGTCTAAAGTATTTATTAATAAATTATATAAATTTAAGAGTCAAATAGTTACAATGATTAATTTTTAATGATGATTAATTAGGGAAGAAATAGGTATAAATGTATCTCTAATTTTTGATAATGATAATTTCACATAAACCGTCTATATAGCATTGATAGGTATTTAAGTTATGCCAAATTTTATCTCATACCATTCCTTCCTCTAATTTGTCAATCCATGGAAACCCGCCTAACACCGCATGTGATTTCATTTTTACCACATACCAAACTCCGCATTCAAAGAAATCATCCCTCATTTCTAAAAATAAATTGAGCTTACTCACACCCATTCTCTAATTATTCTCCATCCCAAACCAATTATCATGAATTTAAATTCCTTATAATTATATATATCCCTTTCGATTTATTAATAAATATCAATAGAGTCCTCCGAGTCATTACATTGCTAATTTTTTATTTAATGGTTTGTGGTTCAAGTAGAACTATTGGGATAATAATTTTGAGTATCAATTAATTATGATTCCATATATTAATAATAAACAATGTAATTTAAAAATTAATCTCACTTAATGAGATAAAACCCACCTATCTAATTAAATCCACTATATAAACCATTTTTGTAGCGGTTATTAGGCTGATGTTAATCCATGATTCTCATCTTCTTCCTTTATGTATTATAATTCTTTTGATATAATCCTTTTTATTTCCATGTTATTATGAATGAAAATTTCCATAATAAATCATTTATAGTCATGATGATTCCCACATTATGAGATACTATCATTATCTCTCATAATTATGTTTCATAATTCAGTTTCTTTAGTGTTCTTCCATTCAAAATCATTCAATGATTTCCTATATTCATGTTGTGATTATTGATCTATAATAACATTCAAGTTAATACACATAAATTATTTTTATTAATGGTTATACATAATACTATATTTCTAAATAGGAATCTATGATATTTTTGTTCATTATATTTGTTGGTAGAGTGTGGCCAACTAAAGGAGATTCATTTTATAAGCATTATTATTTAAATTTATAATTCATTTGGTCATTTGATCTCTCTAAGAAATTTTCATTTAAATAATTCCTAGATCCAACCATTTAACCTATTTTATTTTTTATTTATATTTATTCTCTTAGAAAATTACCATTTATTATAAATATCAAAAATCTTGAAAATTTTTATTTTTAAAATATTTTTATAAAATTTTATGAATAAATATTAAATGTAATAATGAATAATTCCAACCATGGATTATTTTACTTCCCACCAATACTATCCTAAATTTTTGGTAAAGATATTATAGATTAATTTATATTATCCAAATAAATATATTAACCTATTTTAAAATCTAATGTTTTTTTATCTTTTTATGATGTGGGTAAATGAATTTCAATATATTAAGGAAAAAATATTATCATCCTTTAGAAATAAAATTTCTTTTTTCCACTCCACATTTTTTGATAACTCTTATTCAATTTCATGGTTAAATTATTTAGAAAATTTTATACTAAAAATTTAAAAATTCATCATTTTCCAAACTAACTTTTTTACTAAAATTTTCACATTATCTTCTATTAAAATAATTGGATGGATTTATGGAAACATCTTTATTTTTACTAATAAATTATCTCCAATGATTATCACTCATGATGTCATATTTTGATCATTCTATATATATTTTTTATGACATGATCACTTCTGGAAATTTCTTTTATTTTATATATGATCTTATATGTTTATATTATGTTGGGTTTTTTTTCAATGTTTATAAATACCTTTAGTTTTCATGTTTCTTACTAATATATGATTATGATTGATTTTATGTTAAAAACACAAGAATGTATTCTTATTTTTAAGGTCCAATATTTCCCCCCATTTAATTATTTTAGGGGTATATGTATTATTATATATGAGCCTGAAATTAATTTCTTTGTTCAAAAATGTAAGGGAATGATGGATTTTATGAAATATTTAGGCATTTAAATAATTATTTTATACATATATGTGTGGGAATAATGGGTTTTCTCTCAATTATTTTCTTATGATATGAATGTTCCAAATTTTAAATTTTTTGTAAGGTTATCCAAAAATAAAAAGGCGAATTTCATTTCCGTAAAATTATTTTTTTTCATAATTAAATCTTATTTATAATTTTATTGATACTTTTATATCATGATCAAATGTTATATTATTACATATATGGGTATTCATCTATTCCATGTCTATTTTTCATCCTTAATGATCTATTTATGATCTTATATTTCTTTAAAATATTTTCCTATTATCATATAATGTTTTTTGATATTATTATATTTAAATCAACCATATGATCTATGTTATATTATGATTTTTTCTCCATTTAGAAGATTCTGATCATATCTCTTTGTTATGTTTCCATTCTCTAGGTTATGAAGATGAAATTATAATGTGAGATGCAATGAAAAGGTTATAGACTAACATGATTTTTTAGAAATGAGTGTAATTTTTGTTTAATAAGATAGTTATGTTGTGAATCTCTAAGATAGTGAACCATTAGGTCATTGGGTTATAAACCTATTATATATATATATTTATAAAATTATAATGGTAATGTATTATTTTTATTCTTATTACCATTGGTCTTTCAATGGTGTCTAATTTAAAAAATAATTTTGAAAAAACCCTAGAATTTATTAATGAAAAGGGTGTAAGGTCATTTATTATTTTACATTTACTTCATCCCTTGAAAACATAGTCTACAATATGATTCCCTTAATGGTTTTCAACTATATACATGTGTATTTAAAAATCATTTCTTAATTGTATTTTTATTAATCAATTCATGGTATCCCTTTTGACACATTTTATACATTTCCTATACATATATCAATTTTGAAAAATTATATAGTAGTGAGGATTTATGGTTTTCAACCATTATATGAGTTTGGGTTATGATGATTTATATTGGATAGTTCCTGATATTTTTTAATATATTTTTGTGGTGGTTATTCCATAGTTACTATATTCTTATGTGATATTCCACAAAGAATTATATCATGTATTGAGTGAGTGGAATTTTATTACTTATTTAAAACTATATGAATGACCTTTTTTATCATCTATTAGTAAATGGTTTTGTATAATTTTATAAAGATATTGATATAAACATAAATATTTAGAAGATATTAATGTATTATTTATAATACCATGGGATTCTTCTTTTATTTATAATGGTATCCTCTGAGATTTACTAGATAGTGTGAAATATTATTTATAATATTATTGATATTTTTTTCCAAATTTGGAATATTGAAACTTGTTTAAAAAACACTGATGGTATGATATGGAAGATAATGAAAGTGGAAATAATTTTACACTATTATTATACCATAAAATTTCTAAATGAATTAATGTGCTTTTGTTAGAGTGTTTATTTTATGAATATAGAGTTCTTTGTCTACTAATTTTTTGGATTCCTTTTAAATGAAATATTATCACAATTAATTGAATAAAGTAGATGATAAAATAAGATGTTTATTAATATGATAAATAACTACTCATTATGAGTGTTCAGGGAATGGTAGGTATAAGCTAGTATCCTAGGAATAAAAACAATTGTATTATCATCAATATTTTTTTTTGAAATATGAATCACATTCATTTTTAATTCTTATAATGGTCTCATGATACAAATTTAATTAATAACATGTAGTGTATGAATATTTTGTTATTTTTTTGATATTTTTCAATGGATGTGAATTAAATTTCATGAGGATGACGACAGGATATTGTTCATGGTGTCAGGTGATGTAATAGGTGAGGATGATATTATTGAATTTGGTTATGATAATTTAATGGGGTTAATTTTATTTTACCTTGATTCAATCCATATTTATTAATCCATTATGAATGCAAATCATTAATGATATATGTTTGGTTGAGTAATATAATTAATGTAATAGAAGATTGATATTTATTTATAAACGAATTGATTTGAATGGGGGATTAATATGGTAATGGTATGTGAATAAATGGATCGTTTGCGATTATTTCACTAAGATAATGGTATGAAATATATAATATAGTTATTGAATAAATGGACGCATTAATATTGAAGGTCACCATAAATGTGGATTTTATTTTAGTGATGGGTTTATGTAATGTTTACAAGTATTGAAAATGATAAAAAAAGATTGTTGAGTGGGAATATGTTATTTATCAATCTATTAATTTTCAATGATTATTATATTATCTTATAGAATATTTTGTATCATTCCATTCTTTGGAAAGTAGTATCCATTAAACATATTTTATGATATTATATCAACATGTTAAATTATTTTATATGGTCAACCACACATGTATAAAGGGGGATATAATGATTTTTTTCCTTCTCGGCTTGTTACATTACTAGTTTAATAGTCATAGTTTTTTAGAGGAGGTTTGAGAAGGGTTTAATAGAGGTTTGAGTTCCCAAAAAACTACATTTGGTGGTTCACATCATCAAAGAATAATCCATGGGGTGAGTTCATTATTCACATCTCATCAATCTTGTGAACCACTGATTATGATCTGAAGAGGTAGTTGAATGTTACTAAAATTCCTGACATATATAGGGAATTAATGAAATGAATTAAATATGTATAATGAACTATGAAATTTATCATATGTACAATATATATAAATTTAGGAAATAAAATGGATACAAGACATGAATTTCTTTACATATACCCAGTAATGATGTGAATCTGGAAATAATGATGTGAATGTGGTGACTATTGTGTGTTTTTAAGATTCATAACCACAAATAATTTTTTCATTTAGTAATTCTTATCTATAATTATAGGGAAACCAAAGAATCCTTTGTATGATTTTATATAACCCTTCCTCCTATAATTATCTTTTGGATCCACAGGTAGTGTTTGGAGATATTTAGTAAGTTCATTTCTCTATATCTCTTTTTTTCTTATGTTATCCTATTAGGAATTCAGAGTAGAGATGAGATTTTTTGGGGGGGTCTTGGGATTCAATTTAATACTCTCACAACTTTTTTTAGTTTAATCAAAATTCTTCTAGAATATCTTTTGTTTCAGGGATATCTCTCATTCACTCTATTGTGCACATCAAATTCAAAATCCCATATGAGGTTGTGGATATTTTTTCTCAACTAATCTACAGGAATATGTGTGGATTTTGTTTTTCACATCCATCGGATGGCTTTTTTGTTTTTATTAATACAATGATAAATAATGAAGTGATTTTTTTAAATTGTAACAAGTATGCGTCAAATTCACCACAAAGACCAAACCTTAACATAGATTTTTGGTTGAGGCCTTCTAGAACCTGATAGTTTCCCCATAGACACATGCTCCCCTACCTAGCTCAAAGCCACATGATTAAACAGATCAGTATTCTATGAAATTTCACCACTATAAAACAATTGTTCTTTCCTTCATACTTTTTCTTCTCACACCCATACCCTAGATATCGTCATGGATTTTTACCGATCCTTATTAATACCCAAGACCATTTACAAATAACTATAGATTTCTAATTAGGTAGGCTCCCAAAAATAATTGTTCACATTATTGAAAGTATTCATAACCTTTAGTCATTGAACCATTTTTCATTTCAGGGTGAAACATTCACAGTAATTTTAGATCACAAAGTCCTCATTGTGGGACCAATAACTAAACACTAGTAGTTCTACCACACTTAATGTTGATTTCCACATATAATGCTCGTGTAAAATCAGGGACCAATTGGAAGCACATACACCCTTCCTTAAAATGGTCAATGGGTCCTAGCCCACAATGTACTATTAGATTCCCCATATAAATGGAGTTCTGTAACTATGGCCCATCCATGTGCCTGAATAGATCATCAGACTAATGAATATCCCCATAAGTTGACACATGTTCTTTCTAGTTTTATTAATCCTCTCCCACACACACATTGGTAATCCTCCTAGAGGGTCAATCATCGTGATCAATACTCTAGTCCATTAATGAATAAATGTGGAGTTCTAATCAGATAGGCTCCAAAAACATACCTTATTTACGTGATTCATATCATTTGTTCCTTTAAACCAATATCATTCTGGGGTGTTACATTAATCCCCATAACAAAATATTTGCAATCTTGGATGTGATTATATTTGTGTAAATTGTAATTATGTTTCCTTTTGAAATGTGGTTCGTTGTGTAGTGATCATGTTGAATAGATGGGTTTTGATATGTGTTGGGAAGTTATGTGATAGTGTTTGAATGGGATGCAGTGTGGGTAGATGTGCCACAATAGTGTGGTATGATGGTCAAGATATGAAATCTTCAATTTTTTTTCTGAAATTTGGTGGAGATATATGAAGATGATTTTGTGCAGGTGATATGTAGTGGTGATGTTTGAGGTTATTATGTGAACTAGTCTATATGGGTGGTTGTTACAAGGTCCTTCCTTTTCCACTATGGTGTTGTGGTAGTGGCTAATATAATATAGGTGAGTTGTTCTGTGGTTTGATTTTGTTTTATGTTTGTTTAGTTATTTATTAATCTTTTACTTCTAAAAATACATATAATGCAATAGAAATTAATAATAATATCCGGGGTTTGATTTGTAGTATTTATCTAAATAAATATGAATAATAAATTAATGGGTTGTATAAATATGAATGAAATTTTTTACTAAATTGGAGTTAGTATAGAGAAACTAAATCTAGAAAATTGTGTAACCAATAAAGGAATATGGGAATGCAGGGAATTTTATTATTCTTGTATAGTATGGTTCATCAATAGATTGCTGTGTTTTTCTATTTGAATGGGTGAGATTGGGGAATATGACATTCCACGATGTTGCATGAGTATAATAAATAAATATTGATGCGAAAGTTTGGAAACATTTAGACGACATTGATATAATATTACTATATTGGATGTGTGATCTATGGTGATGCTGTGATCGGTTTAGAGTTGTTGTTCAGTTGATGTTTTTGAAATTTTATATTCATATTTACCTGGAGCGTATAATTTTATCTATTAACATTGTTCATACATTATGATATGGTTTTGAGTTTAATTTTATTTAATGTGATTGAATTTCAACCTAGTTTTTTTCATATATTATAAACAAATATTATTATCTGACTTAAATTCATTCTATATGTCATATTTTTTACCATCGGTTCATTTCATCAGCCCAAAAAAATTTAGAGGTCGGAATAAGGGTTATTATATATCATCTTTCATTATTAGTCCCTGAGGGGTACCATTGGATGTAAGGGTTATGATATTAAAACTAATTATAATATTTATAATCAATTTCATACTGTTTTTCCAATAAATATGACACTATGATTTTTTATTATAGACCAATCCCCTAACCTCAATCTCTTATTGGGATATAGATTGGTATGTAGGTATATCATGATTTTCGATGATTATAGTAATTCGTATGTTATCATAAGGGATGTAATGACTATCATTTATGAAATTCATGTATATCGAGGTTATATAATAAATATTTTGTAGCATATACATACATTTAAGTGATTTTGTATTATTGTTACGATAATTGTTTTATTCGTGGGATATAATGACTTGTGATATACTCTATACTTACATGTAAATGGTATAAAATGGTGTTTGATTGTGATTATTGACATGTTATGATAAATTATATGTGTAATGGATAAATAGAGAAACAGTCTGAAAATAATGATGATGTTGATGTGGTGTGTTATCATTGGATTCTTGATAGACATATGATAGTGGTGGGAGCACCAAGACATAAGATGTTGGGGTTTCAGGTGAATGGTTTAGTGGGATGTTAATATTGTTGTACCATACTTTTTAAATATCCCTTTACACAATGTTACCTATTTTTGGTGTTACATGTGAGAGATCATTGGTTTTTCAATAATATATATCATATTATATTGTTAATGACTGGAGTTTCTCAATTAATTCAATGTCCATCTAATACGATTCAACAAAATTTTCATGAGACATTTTTTGGGGGGTCGTATTATGTCCACATTTATACACACTCCTACATACATCTGAATCTGATTTCTCAGTACGTAATAGGTCCAAATTGATCAATATGTGGATTAATAGATCCTGGACATTTTTATGAAGTTATGGTGTTTGGGTTGGATAATGAACAATCTATAGTGGTGAATAATCTATTATGTTTATCAATGTATGCAATTTTATCTATTGAGAAATTTTAATTATATCATGGAATTTATTTTGGTTTTATCGCATATTCTTGGGGTATTGAAAGTAATTCCTCCCATGAGTGTGTGATAAATATTTTTGGTGCTAATCACTTACACATGGTCTTTTAGAGAAGGGACATAGGGATCACCATCATAATCACATATCATTCTTGTATGTTTCTATTGGTGTTGGTTCATTGAAATCTCTCTGGAATTATATAAACCAGATTACAAGAGAGACAATGGAAAATTAATTGTTTAAATTATTTTACTCAATCACTTTGTTTTATAAAGCTAGATTCATACTAAAAATATTTCTTATATATTCAATATATTAATTTTTTTTATCAAAGACTCTCCATTATTAAAAGAACATAAATAATATTGACTATGAATTCATTCTATTGAAACAATATAAATAACCCTAAAATATTAATGATTATATCATATAACATCAGAACAATTTAGTTTCAACATTGTGTATCATTCAAGAGTTATAAAATATTTTCATATTTTCCATAATATAATTAATAATATATTAACTTAATATATATTAGATTTTATGTTTTCAAAAAATAATTTATTTTTTATCCTTTTATATAAATTCATTAATATCATAAATTCCATTATCATTACTATATCTATTGATTAGAAAAAATAATACATTAAATTGAAACACCCTTACTTCTCATTAGAGGTGATTTGAGTTGTAATCTCATTAAATAATTTTATATAAGATAATATTTCCTATCAAATCTATTAAATCCATTTTCATTAATATCATAAACTTATAGGTAAAATGTTCATAGGCTATAATAAAATTTAGATATGTTACCCAATAATTATATGTCTTATATTCCTATTATTTGTGAATTCAAAAAAAATATTCCCTAAGTGGAAATGAAAATTAACATATTAATATAATTTACATGAGAAACATTATACTCTAAATATACCATGACAGTTTTTTAGAAAACAAAAAAATTCCATATACCACTTATAACATTCATTCATGAAATCATATAAAAGATTTCGAGAAAGAATAAAATATTTTTATGTTTTATATATTTCATCAAAATTCACTATGTCTAATTATAATAATCATTGATTATTCATAATGATTATGTAAGAATTTATGGAACTAATATTTTATTTTATGATTTCGGTAAATGTAATACTAAATAATTTTTACTTCCTTGATATGTTTTAGGTCTTCATTACAAATTCCAAATCGTTACATTCATTAAATTAGATATAAATAAGTTCAGAATAAATAAGAAATATATATATATTATATTTCTCTTTTTCATCAAAGATTAAATAATTATTTTATTTCTTCATCATTCCAGATCATTATGAAATTATCATTGAGTAAATTTCAATGTTGTGTAATTTTTTATTGAAAATTTCAACATGACCCTAATGTAATCTCCCACCTACACTCATATTTTTATTTTCTCCCATATATCATAAATATCTTATTCAATATCATGATGATAATGAAACTTAATGACTATTAAATTCATTATATATGTTATGCTTCATAATTATTTCATACAAATTAGTAATTATTTAATATTTTTAGGGGATAATTATTCACTTTTGAATAACATGAATCCCTTTTTTATGTATTCATATATTTCAGAATAATAACCATTTTATTCCCCAAATATTATACCATAATGTATTAGTTATATAATTCTAATGATTTCAAAAAATAAACTATTATGAATTTTCAGTCATTATTATATAACCTACGAAACCTCTCGATAACCAGTACACACCTTATACATATCATCTATGATATTGTAAATTAATTTTCATTTTTTTAATTTATAAAATTCCACATCACACATTATGTTTTCTATATAACCAATAATAGTGGTATAATATCCTTAGTTGTATCTATTAGAACCCTATTTTTGAATTAGGTATAGATCATTTAAATTTTAGTATAAATAACTTTTACGGACCTAATATGAATGCCTATTGTGTTAGTGAAGTTTTTGGGGTATGTCATGGACTTATTTGGAGTCACAAAACTAGATTTTTTGAAGAATATGGCTAGTTAAATAGTTATTTTAAACCATCTGAGGTAGGATTAATGAATTTTTTAATCTGTGTGATAATTGAATGTGTGATGGAATAGGGAACATTATTTTCCATGACTATGTGACTTGGGTTCCATGGCCAAATGAAATTTTCGATAAAAATTGATGAGGTATTTCACATAGTTGGCACATGGTTTCATAAACGGGAGGCCTAACTGCATGTATTCCCCTTACTACATCTTCTCATGCACTATTTTCTAATGGTTTTTCCAAATCATGCATCTAAACCTTGAAAATAATTCTATTGGGTAATATTTTAATTTCACCGTTAAAATATCATTAAACTCACCCTCCCCTATTTTTCTAATACAAACATAAAAAACCCCCAAAAATCATTCTTTGAGGACTATTTCAAGCCTAATATTGTTTTATAGATTGATCATATTTATAATTCATAAATAAACAATCATTTATCTCATTGGATCTACACTGATACATTATTAATTCCTTTTTAATCTTTAGTTATTCTTAATCCTATCAATGACACTATTTATATTTCGACTCACAAGCCCCAATTTTACGGCACTAATGCATTCTACAAATATACTCTAATCTAGGATTATATAAAGGATGATACTGTTCAAGGAAAGTCGTATGATCCTATTGTAGGTTCTCTACAACTCATCCCTTAATTTCTTTCATTTTATAAATTTTAGTTTCATCCCAACAATTTTTTTGGAGTCGTCTATTGAATTTTTATTTCATTATTTTAATCCATAGGACTATGTTCTACCCATTCCATATATGTCATTCTATATTGGGGGATATGTCCACAACTTTGACCAACCCATATAGGGTTATTTTCTATAATAGATTTTTTTGAGTTATCAAACATTTGAGATACCATTCGGGTGTGCTAGAGCTTCACCATGATAATAGAAATCCATCTTACATTAAATTGATATTTAATTGAGAAAATTATTATACAATGTTTATCCTAGATATAATCTCTTAACCCACCTAATATAAGTGCTTGAACATCATTAATCAGACTTCAATTGGAATTGGAATGTCTTTGTTATATTTATGGGTTGGCATCTTGACATTGAGACGTATGTTCGGTTGCATTCCATAGAACCTCATTACAATTATATTGGAAGTTAGAGGAATGATCCATGTGAAATAATTCCAATCTATATAGATTTATAAATGGTTTCCTGCACATTTAACATTTTAAAAATAAAAAAAAAAGACAATGAATTGATCCTCTATTATTAAATGTAATGACCCTCATGTGGTAAAACATAAGAAATGAACTATATTTAGTGTGCCTAATTATATATATGGTCGATGATATTATAATAGGAATGGTTATACAATAGATAGTTCTTAGATTCTATAGAGAATTACTTGGTCACTCGGGGATTCCATTTCAATTCAAGGATTATAGTGGCATTGATTGGGAAACACCTTGTAATCAAATCCTCATTTATCAATGGACACTAGGGATAACACTGTGGGATCCATCCTTTATTTTTATATGATTCATTGGATGCACACTATGGAACTATCATGGCATCTATGAACACAAGGTGTCTTGGTTACATCCTTGGGCCTAAGAATAACATATACCATTTTACAATGAATGTATTCATTTTACTCGTTTAGAACACACTATTGTGGAATTCCTTGGATGATGGTCCTTTATTTAGATCTTAAAAATTATCCAGGAAACATTTTCTACTGAGTGGGATACGCATTAGGTCAGGATTTTTTAAGTTATTAAATTAGAAACCCATTTTAATTAATATAGAAAATGTATCCATTTTACATCTTCGAACATGTACTACTACTATGATGATATGATGTCAGTGACAGAAATGCCTCATGTGATATAAATATATAATATAAAACTTAATTCATTAATGAATTGGTTGTGTGTTCAGACACCAGTTGAGGGCTGAAGCGGGTACATGGGTATTTATATTATTGTACTAATTTACATTTACATATGTACGATTTCACACTATTTTCGTTCATATTACACAAACATGATTTTATATACTCTATTTGTTGTGGGCTAATGAGATTTATATCAAACCCTCTCTATAATTTTCACGGAATTCATATTTCCATGTCATATTGGTGCATTCAACTTCATTCTATTTCTTGATATGGATGTGATTCTTGAGTGATGTTTTAGTAGCTATAGTATTAATTTTCTCTTACATTTCTATAAATAATTTATTATTGGTTTCAATTTATGAGGTCTTATGGGGCCTCGATGGTTGGGTTTGTTAATTTACCAAGTGGAGCAATTTGATTAAAATAAAATGGGTGTTAATCTGAATGATAGATAGTATAATCCTAGATTAAATGGGATAGAAAAATAATATTAAATGAACCATGATATATTGAAATTAGAAAATGAAACCTGAAATTTGAAATAATATTTTTTAAATTAAATGTTTTCACATCCTTATCACACATTTTCATGTTTATAAAAGCTAATGGGGTGAACCTAGAAATTAAATATAAAATGAATGAAATGGTTTCCAGTAAATGAAGAGGTACGGTACTATTGAACCATCATCTAGTAGAACACATGAAGTTTTTAATTGATCACTTATTGATACATGGACATCTAAGTGTGATGTTGGGGTAGAATGGCTTGGGTAGTGTGATTTTTTTTACATTTAACTTCCACTAGTGTTGCTATCTATATGCCTTTATCTTGTTCTAGGGTGTTTTCTTAGAATTTTTAGTCCAATGACACCACGATTTCATCATGTCCTATGCTAGGATGGGGATAATGACCACACTCTAGATATTGTAGGCCCAAAAGTGTAATCCATACCTCCATGAGTTCCCCATGAGTCATTGCCTACTATAATTTGTTTGAGAATTGACCATCATGTTCAATATAGTTTCTGACATTTTATTATGTCCTTGAATGGTTCCCCATGGGATTAACTAATGATGGATAAATTGAGGTCTGAGTACCATCAGAATCATCTCGCTACGTTTTTAGGGGATGATGGTGAACTGGCTGCTGATTCGTGGATTGAGTCCACCCTTTTTATCTCCCAAAATCTCAGGATGCCTCTAGATCCACAGGACAAGCTTACTACAGAATTGTTGCATGATTCATCCAGGAATTTGTGGGGTGTATTTACGTATTCTAGTCACCATCAGGTTACAGTATGTGATTATTTCGTACTACATTCTGTGATTAATTCGTTACTTAGACATCGAGAGATGACCAATACAAATAGTCCATACATATTGAGTTGGGTTCTATTTTAGTTATATAGTATTCAGTGAATTTCAATGACTTAAAAATTTATACCCATCATTTATTTTCTGATTATATTTCAAATGAAATATGATTCATGGATTGGATGGTGTATGAAATCTATACTCAGGTAAATTTCATTCTCCAAAATATGTTTTTTGAAAAAGTTAGTATATGTCTTCTTTTAGAGAAAAAACATAGGGGTGATGAATTTACCAAAGATAAATAATCATTGAAAATCTAGGAAATTAGTTCTTCCTATAGAAGAAAGAGATCTATCATGTTTTCTCATCAGGTAAGTGGTAACCGTTGTACCCATAATCAAAGATTCATTTTGTCTCACCAGTGTAGCCGATAGGGGAATCTAAAGCCTTGGTTTTGATAGAGACCATCTAGAGTTCCTGTTATATAGTCGTATGGGAAATTTTCATCGATTATATTTTAAAATTCCCTTAGATTCTAGTGGACGATCTTCTGCACCAGCTCCACCATATGGGGCATGTTCTTTTACACTGTGTCAGTTGGGGAGTTGGAATAGCATTGACATGACTATCCTTGGATTAGGTCTTGGACAAGGTAGGTAGGCTCCAAATTTCTAGTAGTTCCAATAAATTAGTTTTGATAGTGGTAGACTAGCTATTTCACTGGGTCATGGATCGTGTTAGTTACTTTAATTAGAGCCAATACCTGAGGACCAGGTTACATGATCATCTACTTTATGAGGTATTTTTTTTGGTAACATCCGCCTTAGTATCTTCAATATTTGATATGGTTGTTTCACACACCATTATAACCATAAATATCAGTGTATTTCCTTAGACTAGAAATAAAGTATTTTTTGTGGGGTGATGAACTAGAAACACAATCTGAAGAAAATTTTGAGAGAATACATCTTTATAAGGACCTTCCCCGTGAGGTAGGAATTTACCCTTTTTATGTGCCCTCTTTTTTCTCAAGATGACAGGATTCAACATCATTGTTGGGATGGATTTTTGGATTCTGTATCACACCATTGTTGACTGATATCACCCCAGTGTGTCATTTACATTACCAAAGGGAACCATTTATCAACACAAGGGTGAGTGTGATTTCTAGGATAGCAGAGTTGGACCAGAGAATCATGATCTATGTGGAGTGACAACATAGATTGAAAATCTCTTTCAGGAGGATCCGGGTATATATTAGGTTGAGTTCCCTTCACTCTAAATCATTTTAGTAACATCATTCCTTAAAATATTTCTAGATTAGCTACTGTGAGGGAGATGGAGTTTATGATTGATCTCATTCCAAGAGAAGATCAATTGTCCATTACACTATATAGTTCAGAACCTTTTAATCTGTAATATATTAAGTGGATTTCATGGACTTTGTGGCCAAATGTATTATATGAACTATAAATTTCCCTTGGTGTTCTCCCCTTATTTTCTACAAGAGGGAATATGATACCCTTTATCTAGGTGTGGAATATAGATGGTTGAACCAGCATAATGTCAAGAAAATTTGTCCACTACACTTCACAAATGATCTCACTAAATATCTACATGGATCTACAGTCTTTTATAAGATCAAGATAATATTGGGCAATCATGAAGTGGTATTCAGGCCATCAGACATACCATATATAACTTTTCATATTAGTTATGGTTAGTATCAGTACCTCATTATGTCATTCGGTCTCAAGAACGCACTTGTCATTATCATGGATTTAATGAATAGGGTGTTCCACCCATATCTAGATTCTTTTGTTATAATATTTCTTGACAATATCTTGGTGTATTCTCATACTGTTAGTGACCATGCGAAGAGAAATGAGATCATTCATAGAATAATGATAGAGAATCACCATTATGGAATGAATTATGTGTTCCACTTATAGATAAAAAAGGTAAATTTATTGGGTCATATAATTTTTGAATAATATATATATATTGACCCCTAATGATTTAGTTTTGTGGTTTCTTGGGGAAATCCCAAGAATATGTTTGATATATAGAGTTTATTGGGGTTGGCTAGATATTATAGTAATTTTATACAAGACTTATCATGCCTTAATACACCTATTATAGGTCATACCATGAAGGGTGTTGACTTATTATAATAAGAAGAGTTTGAGAAATAATTATAGGAGATGATTGGGAGGTTCGTATAAAAACCTATTCTGATTATATAAGATCCAGGTATAGTTTATATAGTGTTCTATAAGGCATTAAGAATCATCATAGGAGTAGTGATGATGAATAAGGAATAAGTTGTTGCCAAAAGATCTCGATAATTGAGGAATCGTGAGAGAAATTACCTGACACACAACCTTGATATCGCAAAAATTGTCCATGAACAATATTACATGATATATTATATATTATGTGAGTTCATTTTGGTGTATATAAACCACAAGAGCCTCCAGTATATTTTTACACCTTGTGAAATGGTTCTCAAAAAGTGAAGTTGGGATTAATATATTATGTCATCCAATTTTGAGCATATCTATATGCATGGAAATAGAAAGGGCGTGGCTTCTACAATATGTACGAAAACTCATGTACATGATTTATTGGAATCATGTGATGAATAGAAATTATTTTCCCTCTCTTCTGATCATCACATGGAGTTTCATGATAACTTCGAGAAGAATATCTCTATGACTTTAATGTTTCAATCTTCCCTCCGTGAGAAGGTGAAGAGTATAAAATTCTCATATCCTATGTGCATGTTTCCCCATGATGGTATTTTTTGAGATGACCCACCTACAGATTTTACTATGTATTGAGAGAACATCTTGTGATTTCATGGAGTTGTTTGGCTTTTAACATATATGGGAGAGGAGTGGATGCTTGAGTCACAAGATTTTCATTGGTAATTTCATCCTAGAATTTATAAATTGTGTCCATATATGTGATGTCAGTATTGGTGGACTAGGATGAAATGTTAGATATAAGGATTTGTAACTAGGTGATCCACATGTTAGTAGGTGATGGATGAGAACCAGAGACTTGTAGGATAATTACAGCCTCTACCAGTACCTGAATGTATATGTGATGATGTTTCCATGAATTTTATAGTCCCCTTACCTAGGATTCTTATAAGTAGTGGTATTGTATGTGTATTTATTGACCTATTGATTGAGGTATCTGAATTAACTCCCCTCCAAAAGGAATTCTCAAATGATGATGTGGTAAGATTGTATGTCTATGAGATCATACGAAAATGAGGGGTCCCTCATACTATTATTTATAATATGGAAGATTATTTCATGTTAGGTTTCTGGTAGGGGATGTAAAAGTTTATAGGTACACATGTGTTTATATGCAGAACCATTCACCCACAGGATAATTTATTGTCAGAACTAATGATATATGGTTTAGAGGAATTGATCTGAGAATGATTCCCTGAAAATTGTGGTTATTAGGATAATAATATCACTATTATAGATTTATCCTATAAAAATATCTTCCATGCACCAATTCAGAAGAATACTTTTGAGGTATTATCTCATAGATCATGTCATTTCCCCCTGTGCTAGAAAGAGTTATGAGTGGCATCCCTACTAGTTCCTCATCACATTAAGGAGACATCAGGGATTTTTCAGTTGTTTTGGATTTATATGTCTACTATTAAATCAAGAGAGAAATAATATTTTGATCACTATCAATGACCTTTGGAGGTCTAGGCTACGAATCATGTTTTCATTTGGGTGTCATCAAGGATAGGGAATACACAGATAGAGAGGCAAGGGATGTTATTTCGTCATTATGTAGGTCCATCTGAGATATTGTCAAGAGTTGGCCTAGTATCCTCCTAGTTGATACTCCCATAGTGGTATTGTTAAAGGAATAAAATCTTCCACATTTCATAGTTTCACCATTATCATACCGACCAATCTCATACTTTAGATCCTAAAGATGATGAGATAGATGATGATGCTTTGTTTGGGGATTATCCTATAAAATCATTTAATGAAGAATGAAGTCTCTATGAGGCCATCTTATCCCTTTATTATGGGTATTATAGAATCACTGTCATGTACAGGATGATACTTGGGTGTTGATGACAGACGTTCATGTCTAGTGGCAAGAGTTGTTCTCAAATGGGGTTTCACTACCCATAGATGGTGAACATTTGGATGATTTCCTTTAACGGGAAAAACTGTAAGAACCCAATGATTGACTATGATATGGATCCCTTAAATTTAAGTATAATTCTCTTTTATTGACCATTTACATATTCCTATTGAGTTAGTGAAGGTTTTGGGGTTGTTTGGGGATTGTTTGGATCCCAAAACCCAGATTTGGAGGTAGATGTCAAGTTTCATGGTCTATTTAAGTCATGGGAGGCTTGATAGTGGAATTGAATAGGTCTCATGATATTCCATAACCATTTGACTTGGGTCATTCAGTAGTGTAAAATGTTGAAAAAAATACAGAGGAATTTCACAATGTTGTAACATGGTTTCCCAAACTATATTGCCTAATCATGTGTATGTCGCTTCCTATAACTGCCTGTGCATTATTTGAGAACAGTTTGGCCAAAATATGTGTTCAAACCATGTGAAGTATAATTTTTGGGTTAAATTATTATTTCATTTCTAAAATATATTTAATTTGACCTCTTTAAAGTAATTCTATTTCCAGTAGACCACAAGCCAAAAAATATCTCTTTGAGGTCTTTTTCAAGAGTAATCTAGTTTTTCAAATCGATCTTCCTTCTAAAGTCCAAATCAACCGTTATTTTTCTTGTTTGATCTTCATCAGTATGTTCTCAATTACATTTTAATCCTTCCACATTCTTCTCCCTATCAAAAACAGAATTTAGATATAATATTATATGGTCCACTATAAAGGGAATTGATTCATTCTTCACATATACTAAAAACTAGGCCTATCTAATGGCTGATACTAGAATAGAAGAGTCGTATGAACCTATAGTAGGTGATATATAACTAATCCCTTAAATTCTGCCGTTTTATAAATTGGCATATCACTATGTCGATTTCATTGGGTGTCATATGTTGAATTTATATTTCATGGTTGTTGTCGTTAGTGACATGTTCTATAACCAATTCCATATATTTCAATCAATGTTTTTTTTCACATTCACAACATCATCTACCCAATGCGGGGTAATTTACCATAATTATGTTTTTTGGGTTTTCACACATTTGGTCCACATTTTGGGTGTTCTTGATATTGACCATTCTAATGGATAGCCTTCTCATATTAAATGGATATAAAATTAAAAAAATGTATAGTACCAAGGTTATCCAAGAAATTATCTCTTTTCAAACCAAAGATAAGTGCTTGAACTTAACTAATTAAACATAAATGGGAATTTGAGTGTATATTGTATATTTATAAATTTTCCTCTTGCCCTGGAAATGACTTTTTAATTTCATAATGTAGAACCTCATTCCACTTATGGAGGATAGTAATTGAATGAACCCGCTTAAATTTTTATGACCTATATGATTTTATAAAAGATCTCATACACATTTTACCTTGTCAAAGTAAGGAATGAAAATTGTGTGAACAACTATTATTAAATGGAATGAATTTCATGTGGCCTAACATATTAATAAACTAAAAGTACGGTTCCTTATTATAAATATAGACCATGGATTTCTTATAGGAGGGGTCAAATTCGAGTTAGTCCTTGGCTTCCTGGGGGAATGCCTTGGGAACTCATGGATTCCATTTTGATTCAAGGATGTCAGTTTCCTTGGTTGGGACCCACCATAGAACACAATCGTCATCTATCAGTGGATTACAGGTATGAAATTTTAGGATCCTTATTTATTACTACATGATTCATGATATACACTCCTTTTATCTAGCATGTCATGTACAGACATTAGGTTCCTTAGTTACATCCTTTTTTCTAGCTATAGATTATCCTGTTTTAACTTAGATGTATTACATGGAAAAGTTTGGATCCCACTATTGTAGAATGCCTTGGAAGATGCTCCTAGTATTAAAGTCATACCCTATTTCTGTGCTGGATTTATTACTTGGCTGGTAGCCATTGAGGTCTAGTTTTCCTTTTTTATTACCTCATAACACCTTAATAATTAACCACAAATTGGTTTCCTTATTACATATTGAAAATTCTACTATTACCATCATGAGGTGATGAAAGTGCATGGTTTTTATAATGTGTAATATATTTATAAACTAAAACATAATTAATTAGTGAACTGGTTACATGTTCAGACACCAGCTGAGGGATGAAGTAGGTACCTTGGTATTTATATTACAGAACTGATTTACTTATATATATTCATGCATAAACATGTAATCTGTATATATAACCTGGATATGATTTTATAATCCCCATTAATGAAGGACTATATAGATTTATATCTCTCCCTATAAAGGTCACCATTGCTACCCAGGAAGACTCTATGTTTGCAGGAGTTTATAATGTGATGTGTATCGCTTCGAACACTTGATTACTTGCTGTTTCAGAGTGGATATGATATTAGATGGCCGAGATGGAGCTCTGGGTGCTAGGGATTGTTTTTTATTCAATTTTTTTACTTTTGAAGATTATTCTGGTATTCTTCTTTGTATCCATGTTTTCTAGTATTGTAGTGACATGACATATCATCATCATTTTTTATATTATTATTAGTGGTTCAATTTTTTTAACACCTATATATTTCGGGTATGGGTTCTAAATGACTACACACTACATATACTATTGACTATAAATTTCTTATTTATCTATTGTGCTACACTCTCATATTTAGGGAATAATATCCCCATAAGAACACCATAGGCCCTCGCTGCTTTCCAGAATCCTCTAGAATTCAAGGAAATCAACTTGATGCCATGTGGCCAACCAGGATTGGGAAAAATTAAATGGAATATGGTTTCATAATATCACAGTCTCCCTACAGATTCCAATATTACATATCCTTTATAAAACTAAATCAATTATATTATTTTCCACCAATATCTTACACATTTATTCATCGGATTTTATCACGAGGAAATGTGAAAATTTGTAACACTATCCATATAAAAAATCAATCCATTTATAAATTAAATAATAAATTTCATAATCTAATGTTATCTAATGATATAAAAATTATATTCACCATCATATAGATATTGAGTATCTCTAAGATATTTCACAATTTCAATAAAAATAGGTCATTTTTCTTAAATGAAATTCATGATATAGTAAGCCACTATTTACTCACAACAAGAATCCTAGAATAATTAAAAAACAACTCATACGATCGAAATTTTTTAATTAACATTAGAAAACATAAATAAGTATTCATTCCCTATAATTCACTCTATTTTATTTTATTCCATTATAATTTTTTTTCAATTAACTGTGGAACTATCTCAGTATGTGAATATATATTTATATATGAATGTATGTATATATTTATAATTCATAAAATAAAATTATATAAATAATAAATTACAATGAAAACCCATTATTTCATATATGATTTCATTGTATGGGATTTAACTACCATATGTAAATTATAATTTAATTAAGGATAAATTATTCACTTGTAGAGACAATTTGATCTATGATATATTATAAAATATCCTCTATTTATTTCATCATTAAATGTTTTTTGATAACAATATTTCAAATACATTTATTCAATACTGAAAAATTGACATGTATGTTTAATTTTATTTTATTACCAATGGAATTTCACATCTAGATATATTTTTTTACTTTTTAATTAGGGGAAATTAAAGAAAATAATATGTTCAATTTGATTTAAATGACTTCATGGATATGTGAATATGTTTTATAAAGTCATTTTTAATAAAATGATAATGCAATTTATTATGTACAACCATGAGGTATTATTCTACTTTATGAATATTAAGATTATGTATATTATTATATTACACCATAACATTTTTATATTTGATTATATAATTATTTTTAGGATCATGATAGAGAATATTGTAATAATTATACTGGTTTCTTAAAATAATATATTGATATTTGTAATAAGTAAATGTTTTTGGAAAATGGAAAGAGTCAAACATGTTTCATATATAATTATCATTTTCTTCAACTAACTATAATATTTTTTTTAGTTATCAACATGTTATTGAATATATATTAAAAATATATGATATAATAATTTTATTATATATTGAATGTATTATTTGAAGTATTTTTTGATCTATTTAGAATTCTCATAATTGTGGTCATGTAAAAGATCTCATAATTTTAAATTTCCCTTATAGTAAGTATAAATATAAAATTTAATTCAATTCGATGGGATATAGAATAATGGGTGGGGGATTTAAAAAGTAATATGTTTCCATAAATGACGAATCACTAATAAATTTTGAGTGACGGGTGGAATATTCAATGTTTCATGGGTTTATTACACTCATTAGATCATATATAATTTAATCTTTTGAGTAACATGGGTAGTATAAAAACACTCATGTAAAATGAAATAAATTAAAAAGTCCATTCCTTAAATTTTATTATTATTTCAAATAAAATTAAGAAATGGTAATAGTAAACTAAATTATATGGAACGATTAACTATGTATGTTGAATATATTTTATCATGGGACATAATATAATGATAATACATGTTATAAAATTGGGATATATAAATGAATAATTTCTAGGAAATATATATGATTATGTTCCAAGATTTATGTTAATCCATTTTTTACATGTTTTTCAGATTTCAAAAATGAATTTATTTAGCTATTTTTATTGAATTATAGATTGAATTTTTTTTTAAATATAATGAAATATTATTTTATAAAAAAACTATTTTATTTCTGAGAATGTTATAAATAGATTTTATATGATTTACTTGGGAATTATTTCATGATTTTTATAACTATATGAAAATTTAATTTTTATATGGATTTAATTTGAATCCACTATTGAGAAAATGTATTAAGATTGACAAAATTACTACTAGTTTTTTGTTTATCTAGATAATATAATTCGAACAAGTTTTGATGATTTAAGTGGAAATTTTTAATGTTTGTTTTTTCATTACATAAATCACATTCAAATTTTCTTAAAATAATATTTCACATGCCATGTGTTAGAATTATAAGTGATTCATGTTGTTTTAATTTAGTTATGTTTTTTTGGAATTGGCCTAAAATATTTTTAAGTAATTCTAGATTTTAAGTGTTTGAATCTGTTTTTTAGAATTATGATAATTCATATGAGTGGATGAAATACAAAGTCACTTTTTATGAAATATTTTATTTATTCGGACTTCTATAGTGATATATTATAACATTAATCATTTCATATGTAGTACAAAAAATTAATGTTTTTTACATAGATGTTACACAACTCATTATTTCATACGACATTATTACTCCCTATTATGTGACTTGAAACCTAGAATAGGCCATTGAATGGTTATTTTATGTCATAATATGATTCATTATGGTCAGAAAAAGTTTATATAACTACATAAGGGTACTCATTAAGATATATATTGTTAAATAAATTAACAATTCGTATTCGTAAAGGTGACATTAATATCTTTAAAGCAATCTAATAGACACTCAAACAAATAATATAACACAATATTAGAATCACATGTTCTTTGTTAGGGTTATTGAGACATTCATAAAGGTAGGTTAAGATACATGTAATGGTAAAATACATTATAAAAATGTAATTAAGATGTTTTAAAAACTAGTTTTTCATATATAAATTTTCAATAAATTTATTTTTAGAAACATAATGGTAATATGACCTTTGTGTAAATGTGAATTTTTTTATTTAGTATATATATGTATTTTAGGTTGACATATATCATAGTATTTTTCATGATTATTTATAATGAATGGAGAATAGTGAATGGATAATTAAAGAATATGATTCTTTGTATATTGTACATTAATGATAGAAACATTATTGTCCTTCGATCATGATTCAGGAAGGTTTTATGATAGAAGAATAAGATAATTCATTAGGGATATTTATTCCATAAAATCTGTGCATGTCATGTATATTCATGAATTTATATATTTATATATTTCATTAATTCAGGAATAAATATTTTATATTAATATATTGAATTAAATATTTCTAATTAATTTTATGATCTTGTTATTTCATTCATATTTGATTTTTTTATAGAATATTATGAGTGAAGTAGTTTTTGTGTGATTTTGATAGTGACATGTGACTTCAAGAGAATGAATATTCAAAAATTTATAACTATATTTTTATGGGTGGAAGAAAAAAAATAATGGAAAAACATTGAATATAATTCTCATCATATTATATTAATATATATTCATTATTGGTTAAGTATAATTCTCCTTTCTATTTTATGAAATAGTTAATCAGTTGAGTTGGTTTTAATACTCACAGTAGAGATTAGGGAGGAAATGTTATATTTCATATACATTGATGATCCATTCTGGATGAATTTGTATAAAACATCCATTTCATCAATTTATATGTATTTAAATTAATGTGGTGTCTTACTTTAGTGCAGGTAGAAAATAAGAAGAATGATTCAATGAAACCCAGAAGTAGATACTATAGTATAGAAGGATGGATTAATAGTTTTTTACCCAATTATATATCATTGTAATGAATATGAAGGAAAAATCACAAAAAGAATAATTTTAAACATGATATTTTGGGTAATACTCTACTCTTTGTACTGAAATGATGATTCAATTTGGTATTGTGGTCCCTTAATAATCAATATCACATAAAAGACTAGTATTGTCACATATAGTGGTAATCTATGTAAACCATCCAGGTCTATTTTTTTTCTGTGTGTCTGAGGGTGAAGATAGTTAATATCTCGATAATCCCATTAATGTTGATTATTATATTTTAAGAAACATATAAAAAATAAATCATCAAATTTCTACCAATTATGGATCTTCCATTGATCTTATTATAGGCCCCACAAGTGTTATAAAATTCATGTTCCCTCAATTCATGCATGATTATTTGATGTTCAAATTTCCAAAAAACATTAAAATTATGAATGATGTTATATATTATTATAATCATTTACATAAAATTTAAATTATGTCAAATTTTTAATGGATCCTTAGTTTTTTGGGAATGGTTATATTTTTTCAACTGATTGAATTGTGACATTCCTTTTTAGAAACAAATATGAATATTTTTTATAAGTTCAAACTATTTAATTTTCCATACATTATGATGGAACTATAATAAATTTTTGCAAGACAAATGAATATGAAGAAATATGGTCTTTCTTGAATGACCTTTTTATTATAACTTTCAAAAAAATGATTTTTGATAGGCTATGTAAATAAAATAATAAAATGCATTTTTGTTAAAATGGAGAATATATATTATGTAATGACTAATTTAAAGTCATATATGATTTTTTTTAATAATATACAATAATTACTCAAGATTCCCAAAGATGAGACAATTCAAGAATTTATAAAAAAAATTGTTAATTATGTTTTGAGCATGTTTAGAGGCTATGGTAGTATGTTTTAAGACTCTATAATTATTTATAATATGTTGAGTATATTGCCTCACATTTACGATGTATAAGTAAATGATTTTTCATAAAAATATATATTTTTATCTCTTTCGATGACATACATAGTACTATTATATATTACAAAATTAGAAAAATAATGTTATCAAGAAAGAAATAAAATTATGAAATATATACTGGCTTTAAATCCTCAATAGTTGAGATATTAAGCAAGGAGGATGTGTATAAAAAAGTATCATCTAAATTATATTATGATGATGAAGTTTTTGATTTGTTTGTTCTTTTTAGGTCCATTAAATTAAGAAACAGTAGTGGGCTTAATTAAAGTCATAATGTAATTACCACATTGAAATATTTATCAAGTGGTGTTATTTTGGATTTTTTAATATATTATACATATTCCAATATAATATTATATTGTTAAATAGAATAGGATTATCACAGAAAAATATATTAGAAGAAATATGATAAATCAAATTTTTATTCTAATGGGAAGGAAAATAATCACTCTAAATTTTATAATAGATTATTATTATTTGTAAAAATTACTGGTAGTGAATATGAAGAGGAATTTTACACTCTGATGATGAACATGATGAAAATTTTCCCATTGAAATAGAAAATGATGAAAAATATTCTTGTGATAATGTATGTTCAAAATTTGAATAATAATATATTGATATAGAGTTATTAAAATAGAATGAATTTATATATTATATCTGAAATATATCAAAATTGTAAAAATATTAGATAATCCTGAAGATGTACAATCCGTCAATCAATGGTTAATAAACAATTTTTATAGATGAAATATTTATATTCCTGATGGAGATTGATAGATTTATAGATATTAATGATATTTATAGGGATCCTAACAATAATACTAATAATTTTATCATTATTATCTGATTTAGTTTGATTATATTCAAAATTAATTTGTTCAAACTGAAGAATAATTGAACAAATATAGATCCAATGTTGAATGTTCACTTTTAGAAGTTAGAGAATGTATTAATAATAGTGAAGTATATTATGTATAAAATATAATAATCTAACGGTTATAAAAAGGGATAAATATATGGAGATAAATTATAGAATAATGAGATTATAAATTATGGTAATGAATCTAAATATTTTGACAGTTTATAATATATATTTTTCTGGAAAAAAATACTTCTGTCAAAAAATAACATAAATAGAACCTAAAATATTCAAAGAAGATGTTTAATATGAAGAAAAATAAATTATTAGTTAAACAAAATTTAATTAATATAAAAAGGAAGCAGTATTTGTGATTAAATAAAGATATAAATGTAAGTAACATATTTTATTGAATATGTCACATAGATGGGAAGGTATACCATTCAATGCTATAGATGGAATTTTGAGTTCACTAGGATTAAACAACAAATGTGTTCTCATATATAAAAAAACCACAACTATTATAGGTTTTATAAGAACAATTTCATGGGGTATTAATACCTTAAAATATTAATTATTTGAAAGGGATTACAAATTATAAAAAATTTAAGAGAATAATTGATATTATTGATAATGTTCAGGGACAATGTGAGTAAACCACACAAAATGTGTGTGAATTTTATATCATTTTACATCCTCATAAAAAAGGATTTTTGATATTAAAAATCCATATAAGAATACATGAAAATGTTATGAGAAATAACTATTAGTCAATGATTCACATCAAGAAATCAATGAGGAATGTATTTGGATCACAAAATGCCGGTGCTTTAAAAATATGACAGAAGAATTTAAATTTTTAACGATTATGAAATGTTAGATAGATTTTCAAGGACCATTGGCAATAATGGGTTAATATTATATTTATGAGTTAACTCAATTGTTAATTGGATTGAGAAGTTTATATAAATAACACCACATTATATTGATATTTTGAGACATAAATTGAGAAGTATTTCTCTTTATTGTTATTAATGAAACATTGTAAATTTTATGAATAATGGGTTCTTTGTAAAATAATAATGGATATATAATAGTGGTTACAAGAGGATAGTGGATTATAGTTAATTTGAATCATGTGGCTGATTGTGGGAATAAATAAAATCATTATATGAAATAATATAGTGAATTATATAATATAAGTCTTTTATATCCTAGGAAAATGAATATGATCATGATAAAATAGGGAAATAATATTTTTATATTCTTTTCAAGAAAAATAAAATAGATTAGAAGTTATTAATTTCAAAAAATTGTAATATTGATAATTATTCATGAAAAAAGGTTGGGATTCAGTATAATCATCCATTATATATCATTCACATTAATTTCTATTGGATAATGATGAAGGAATAAACCATGTTAAATATATAAATTAGTACTTTTATTGATTATTTCACATTATTTCTTATTCCATGTTTAAAAATCAAAATAATTAGTCCTTAATAAATTTTAATATTTTTTGTATTTTTGAATAATAATACTGATGATTTTCTCTCAAGAATAACTACACAGATAAAGTAATAGTATTTCCAAAAAAGAATAATTAATGGTTACATGGTAATGAAATACACCATACATGAAATAATTTCACTATATAAACCGTGATAATATTTTTTATCTGAATGAAAACACATATTTTTATTGTAGATTTTGTAGATAATAGTGGGATATCATGTTAAATAATGATATTTTATTGGAAAAAGTTATTGGTGTAGTAGGTCAAATTAATAACCATTTTTTTAAAGGAAAACATCATATATTTCCAATATATATATTTATAAAAATGTTCCTATTTTCATTGTCTATTCATGTGTTTAGAGGTTGTCATGTTATCAAGGTAAAAGGTAAAAATCATCAGATGTATGAAACTAAAAGAGTTGATGATATTTACCAATTACTTCATCGATGTTAAATAGAACAACATTGGAACCATAATGAATAATTAATGATTTTTTATATTGTTGAAGTGATTATCTTGAAACATTTTAATATGATGTATTACGAGATGAAAAATGTGAAAAGGTGGTGATGAATTTCTTTCTATTAAAAACCGGATGTAATTTCCTAAGTATGTTATATAATTACTGCTTATTACAAATTATATTAAGATCCAACCATTTAAAATGATAATGTAAAATTCCATTATTCTTAAAGATGACTGAGAAGGAAAATTAAACTGTAAAACATCATTTCAAATCTAGTATAATAGGAATATAATTATATAAAATTCATAATAGAACACCATGAACTAATTTTAAATAAATTTTAACCTATAGATGTTGAGTAATTAATGACTAATTACAAATCATTGGATTCTATTAATAAATAATTAGAATATATAGTGAATAAGGACACTTAGATGATGATAACTAGGCATGAATAAATTAATTATATCCAGTAAAAGATGTAGTTTAGAATAAAATTCACAATAAATGTTGATATGGTGGGAAATTATATAGGATTAGTGTATAATTGTTGTTATTGTATTTATGAAGATTATATTGATAAGAAATTATCCATGTTTATATGACCTGGAACCCATATAAACAATATTTCTACTATGTCATAAAGGTAATACAAGATATTTTCAATGAATTCCAAATCTCTCATCCAAATTAAAGAGGTAAAATTAGAGTTATAATTTTTAAAAACACATGGGCTATTTATTTATATATTATTAGAAATATGTGTATATGACTATTGATGAAATATTTGGGGTGAAACCTATTCTATGATATTATAATTCTAAGATATAAAATTTCATAATGATTTTTAATTTCAGAAATGTTGGATTAGAAAATAATCTATCCATTTCGAATGAAAAATATTTTTCTATCTGTATTATTTTAATATATATGACATCATCCAAAAAAGAAACAATGAATGATTTTAGGATGATTTTTCTGATAAAATGAAGATGTTATAATAAAGGTTAATTCATTCTGATATTAGGATGATTCTAGGAAAATAAACTCCACAAATTAAAATATATTTTTTCATTTGGAAGAGATATATTCTAGGGAACATTTGAAAGTGTTCTATGTGGAGGCACCAACCCCAATTTTTATAACATTCAACATGGAAATAAAAATAACAAATGAAGATTAAGGATATAATTTTCATCTAATATAATTATAATAGTTGATTATAATCTTACATTAGATGACATCATTATGATTGAAATTGTATTATAATGTTATTCATCGAGATATTTGTCATTTTTCTACAGAAGAGATCGATTTATGGGCTATAATGATGATTTGTTGGTAAAATAGTTTATAAATTGAAATATGAATATAAAATCAAGCTTGATGTGTTTTGATAAATAGACACAAAGCTATATGTTTGGGTTGATAATAATGGTTTAATATATAGTGTAGTTTTTCACTATGGAGATAGGTGTGTTTATTTTACCAACTTGAAGTGGAAATATATAAAATTGACTGCTTTCATTTAATGATATATGGAAACTAAAAATTCCACAATAGGATTATTGTTGATGAAGATATATATTGAAGATAACTGTATTGAAATGAAGATTCCACCTCTTTATAAACATGGAAATGAAATTTTTATAATTAATTAATGAAATGTAGTCAATAAATAATTATATAAGCACATTGAAATGAAATAATAATTCATCATTGATCTTCTATAGACAAATTAATAGATGTTGTAATTTTTTACAACAGAGAAAACAGTTTTCATGTTCACCTAGACATTACCTATTGAGGAATTATAGAAATATATATTTATTTAGATATTCTATAATCATTCTAATCAATGATATGTTATAGTATATCAATACCCTCTATCATAATTTATTATTTTATTTTATTCAATGGGTTGGAATGAAAAAGAAAAAACACACAATACTTTATATTTATCATCCTTTCATTTTTTACAATGTGTATAATTTTCATTGGGTATAGAACCATTGATATAAGTATAATCATTTAGGGATTATATTTTTATAGATTTCTGTTAATATGAATTAATTATGATTTTGGTTTGGTTCATGTCAAAACTATTTTTATACTTTAATGGAATGGGATGCTGTAATTTGTTCATTAATTGGTTCCATGGAATTTTTAAATGATGATAACATTAATTATGATTTTTTTATTAAATAAATTTTCAAATATATGATGTGATGATTATTTATTGATAAAATAAATATTTCATCTAAAAATCATGTTTCTTTCATATCATTTCATTATGGGAAATAAATAAAAACATGTCTGATAACACTTGAACATTTATCATTATTGTAATATACCATCTTGAACAACTGAGTTTTTGATTTACGGTCATAAGACCTAATTCATGCCTTTTCATATAGAATAGGCTTCCAAATATTAGTGAGGGTATAACTGTGATAGTGGGAAGACTATACACATAGTATTATTTCATTTACTAGGAAAATAATAAATAATATTATTATAAATAATAAATAATCAGGGTAAATTTTGGAAACTAAATAATGAGATACATATGAATGTAGCTCCCAATATGATAAGACTATCTTTTGAGTAAACATCAATTAATATAATCAATAAAATAATAAAATATCTATAAGGTACTCTGGGGTTTTTCCTGATCTGCTCAATCATCATACTCAACTACTCAATCGTCTGATATATTTCCCTTTTTATTCGATGGATATTGTGTCATGAAACGTAAAAGATCTCTGAAATTACATACCATGGTGTGCGAAAAACACTCTTTAAGACACCCCCAATTCATACTTTTTATAAGTGCACAGTATGTATAAGAGTGTATATCATGATGTAAGTAATTTCTCAATAAACATCCATGTTCCTAGTCATCATGCACTGACCAATCCACCAAAAACCATGGCCCTACATGCATCATCTCATTTATGGTAATAATTTCATGATGACATATACATTAATCAAGTTTAAAAAGATCATATCACCCCACCTGATGTCATCATAGGAATGACACACCTTCTTTAATGTAATGAACTCGCCCAACTATTATAGTGGTTGATATAGGAACACTTTATGTTATTTTAAGGCTATATTAACCTCTTTTAAGCTTTTAATAACCCACGAACCATGTTTATAGGGAATAGTGAAAAGTACTTTCCATATGTACACTTTCATTTCTTCTATATAAGTGTAGTCACTCCCACCGTTAAGAATTTTATGGCTAACTTAGGTTGGGAAACCATCCACTATGTTCTAAAAATCTAAAAATCAGGGCTCCAAAGATATGTTTGAGTACTTTCCTGTTAATCCTTTTACTTTTCCTTCTTCTAGGGTGGAAATTCCTACAATTAATTGTGTTAATACCTCATCGTTATAGGTAACTGACTACATATGGGTTCTTATATACTGGTGTTTTCATTCTATTATTAAACAATGATAAAACCACAATACATCCAGAATTAAGAAAAAATTAATATATCAGTATTTATAGTGAAATTCCAGGGTCTAGGAAACATGAAAAAAAACATGTCTCAGAAAGGAATGATAAGGTGCACCAATATCACTATCAAGAGACTCACATAATCACATATCAGAAACATAAAATTTCATATATAAACACACTTCCACATTCAACTCATCACACACATTTTTCATTCCCTCATAATCCTCACAACATGATAAAATCATATATATATATATATATATATTCATGAAAAAAATGGAATTTAGAATCCTTCCATAATTTCATTGAGGTCAAATTATGTTATGTTAATGGTGTCATCATCCGAACATTTTCTCATACCAACTAGAAATATGATCATTCATCAAGGATTCCTATGTTGTAAGATAAAATTAGAGACATCCTTTTAGAATCCATGTGGGTAATTTATTTATTTATTAGTAGAAATATTATTATAAGGCAATGGAAGGTTTATTTGGGGTGAACCCTGCCCTACTATATTTTAATTTCATGCTTGAAAATTTCATAATGAATTTTAATTTCAGAAAGGGAGGAGCAGAAAATAATATATACAATATGAATGAAAATTGGTATATTCAGATAATATTTTTTTACACTTATGGAATCATATATATATGAAATTATGATGGATATTGGGTTGATTCTTCTAATAAAATTAAGATCTTATATGAAATTTTCATTCATTAAGAGATGAGGAAAATTCTACGACTATAAATTCCTCAAATTAAAAATAGGTTTAATTCATTTGGAATAGATGTATTCAATGGATTTTTTGAAAATGTTCTCTATGAAATTCCCAAACCAAAATTTAACAATATTCAATATGTTAATAAATTTTTATCAAAATAAAAAAAAGTTATATTGTTCATCTAAGAGAATTCTAAAAGCTGATTGGATGTACACTTCATGCTATATCATTATGATTGAACATGGATAACAATGTTACTCATACATATATGTATACATTTTCTAGAAAAGAGATAAATTTCATTGTTATAAGGATGATTTGTTTGTACAATAGAGGTAAAATATATTTTCAATTGAAATATGAATATAATTCAATCATGATGTATTTCAATCCATAGATAAAGGCTTAAAAATTTGAGTTGATGATAATAGATTAATATATAGGGGAGTTTTTTATCATGAAGAGAGGTAAATTTATTTGATGAAAATTTTTTGGTAATATATCACCTTGAGTAGTTAATTGGAAGGGTATGTGGAAACATAAAACTCCAAAATAGAATTATTATGGATGAATACATAGTTTGAAGATATCAAGATTGGAATTATGTTTCTAATTTTTCATAAATCTGATGATAAATTTTTTATAAATATTTGTAGGAATATGGTTTATCATTAATGATATAATAAAAATGAAATAAAATAATAATTCATCGATGTTATTCTTGGGAGAAATTAATTGATGCTGATTTTTTTCCTATAGGGAAAATAGCTGTCATATTCACCATGATGCAAGTTATTGAGGTTTTTGAAAAATATATTTATTTTGGATTTATATATTCAAAATAATATTGTATATGACATATTATATAAATATTGTATATTATATTTTATTATTTTGTTGAATTAAAAGGTTTATAATGGAAAGGAAAAAAATATATACATTATATTTAACATCATTTTATTGTTTACCACATGGATAATTGTCATTGGGTGTTAACCCATTGATATATGAATAACAATTTATCGATTATATATTTAGATAGTGTTCTTAAAATAGGTTATATATTATTCTTGTTTGTTTTATTTCTAAACAATATTAACCGTTTAAGGGAAGGGATTGATAGAATATGATCTTTAAGATGTTCTATGGAATGATTTCACTAGGAAAACATTTATTAGTATTTTTTGTTAAATAATGTGTATATTTTCCAATTTATGATGATTTATTTATTAAATAACTATTTCATATAAAAATAATTTCTCTTTCATATCATTTCATTAGGAAAAAATAATGATTTTTTCTTATAAAACTTGAAAATTTATCATTTTTGTATCATACCAACTCAAATAAATGGGTTTGAGTTGTATATTCATAATACCTCATGTGTGCATCCAATTATACAAGAGATGTATGGATATCAGCGAGGGTATATCTCCAATAGTTGATAGACTATACTCTTTGTATCATGTCATCAAGAAGAGAAAAATTAAACAATAATAAAATATAGTAAAAATAATTAGGGTAAAATGTGGAAATTGAATAATGGAATACATGTGAATATAGATCTACAGTTATAAGAATGTCCAGAGAGTATAATTAAGGTAATTAAACCATTTAAATATAACTCATCTATAGTGCGCTATGTGTTTTGTCGTGATCTTCTCAAGTTCCATGCTCTACTACTCAACTATCTTCCTTCAGAACTTTTACCTATGAAGGATCTCTAGTCATGAATTTTATTGGGATACTGAAATTCCCAAGTAGGGTATGATTAAATCACCTAGTTCGACTCCACCATATCATCCTTACAAAAAGTGTAAAAACATATACTACTGTACATAATTACATAATTAATTTATCAATCAATATTAAAATTTATAGTCATATCGCACTGACCCAGCCACCACAAATGATCCCACATCCCGGATTCCTAAAACCAAACCTAGATTTATTCTATCAAAATCAAATAAAATATTTCCCATGATAACACTTTCTCCTTTTCTCCTTGATAATTTATAAATTATTTTATTATACCAATGCAAGGGATCACAATATTCTATTTGATAACAATTCATAAATTATTTAAATTATTTTTACCTCTAAATTAATTTAAGAAAAAATTCCATATGTCTCATAATTATTATTTAACCAAACCATATATTTATCCAGAAAAATTTCATTATTATCCACTTTTAATTTCAATCAAATCATGCATTGATAAATGGTGTGATTATCTTTTGATATTTTTTATATAATATATAATTTGATAATATGGCTCGTTATCCTTGATTTTTATAAGATAGGAAGTAAATTATTAATATTAAATATGAAAAAAATACCTTTCCTCCTTCACAAAAAACATGGGATAAATTTTTCTCCCATCAATTAAAATCCAACAACCCTGATGGAGTATAATTTTGATCAATATCAAAAAATATAGTTAAGGTAGAAGTTCAAAGAATAAAATAAATAATAAATAAATAGAAAATAATACTTATTAATTGTAGCAAAATAGAGGTAGAGATGTAGAGAGATAGAGACATGAGGGATAAATGGGAATGTTATGAGAAATGTGTTGTGAAAACTCGCCTCCTTTTTAAAATAATGTTATATTTTTCTCATTAATTATTTTTATATCATTAAAATTTCATTAATTTATTATTACATGATTTGGAGATTTAACCAAGAGTACCTCATTTTTTTCATGCATAGCAACCCCCATGACCCCATATAATTCAATTAATCATTTCATTATTTCTTCTTCTAAAATAAATTTACCATTTAATTAAATATGTCAATGAATCATTAAAATGTTTTTATATAAAAATCATATAATTATATATATTGATAAAATAGCAATTCGATATATATATATATATGTCTGTCTATATGTAAATACCACACACACACAAAAACACACACACACACAAATATATATATATATCACCCATATATTTACACATTATATTTATATATATAAATTCATCCACACACACACACACATATATATCACACACATATATATACTAACGTATTTCAATTTATTACACACCAAGACATTTTTCTCAATTTAATATCAAATATAGAAACAAATTATTATTATTATTATTAAATATCTCACAACATTTCAACTATTAACAATTTATATTCAACTTCAATTAAAAACTGAATTTTTAATATAATTTTTATTAACCACCCAATTAATTTTATTATTAAGAAATTATAATTTCTCTGTTATTATTTTATTTATCACTGTGAAATTTGAACCCATGGATAAATATTTTTCACCATTTAAGTATATTTAATTATTCATTAAATTTATATTTTAATATCATTAGTACAAATAATAATAATAATACAATTATTATTACGATTATGTGTGATATAACCAAACACCAAAAATGGAATGTTTTTATATTGTTTTGAGGCTAATCCCTAAATCCTAGACTTATCGTTGGCCTCTTATTTCTCATTTGACACAATTTTTGATAGATATTAGGTTACTTTTGGAAAAATATAAAATAAATATTATAAATTGGTTTTCTTCTCATGATATCAAACAGTGGTCTCATATTTCACAAATGATGCACCGTATGGGTGATATTCAATTATTTTCAAAAAAATTATTACCTAAAATAGTAAATATGTTATCCTCACATGTGATCTTAAAAAAGAAAATGCAGAAAAAATCAATATCATGCCTTGTGTAGAACCCTCATCCCTGACCTAATAGTGGTCTTTCATTTTTCATATGATACATAGTTCATTAGATAATAAAATATTTTTGGAAATATCAATAATGGGTAATATAATATATAAAATATTTTTATTCAATTTTTTCGAGGCCCTACAGTCTTTCTAATCTCAAAATAAAAATGTGAAGGAATCTTAAAATAGACCCTAGAATATTCAAAGTTGTTAAATGTGGTTTTAACCTTGAAAAAATCATTCATCATCATCAATTATATTATTTGTGTTGAATAATAAAACATTCAATTATTGTAAACTACAAATTATTATCAACGTTGATTTTTATTTTATTTTAAAATTTATAATGGTATGATTCTCTACGAGTATTGAATTCTCATACCCATGATATAAATCTATTCATCTTGCACAAAAAAACTCATTCCAGTATGCAAAAACATCATACTAGTGCTCCAATATCTTCTCTTTGATATTTTATTTCAATCTCTAAATTCAGATGAGTTCTTCCATCACATATCAAAGGAATTTCTCAATTCTACATAATATATGCATTGAATCATACTCATATTATTCATCTTCTTCCAAATCACTGTCATCACAATCTATAACATTCTTACAATATAAATTGTACCCTAGAATCCACAATATGTGGAACACATCATGCATGGCCCAATAATACAATAAAACTTAGAGATAGTACACCATTTTCCTCCACCTATTTGATGATATCAAAGGGTCCCATAAAACATGGTTCCATTTTTCCGTTATCCCACAAAATTTATGCCACAGCTAAGGATTCACATACAAGAAAAACCTGATCTATCATATTAAACTATGATCGTCTACTCCTATTTTCGATATAAGATCTATGTCTATATTGAGTGATGTTCAACCTCTTGAGAATCAGTTTTACTCTCCCAATTGTCCCATGAACCATATTGGTCCCCACAAATGCTACCTCACTCACCTCATTCCCTAAAGGAGGTGCAGCATACAATTTCCCATAAAGACCATCTTAGGTTTATATGGTTAGGTGGTCATAACACACTACACTGATGTCCCAAATGAATGCTCAATGTATATGAGATAGTATCTCTATGGTCCACGTTGATTGTCCATCCATTAGAGGATTGTATATTGTCCTCAATCTCAACTGAGTCATGAGGGCCTTCTACATGGATTACAAAAACTAAAATGTAAAACATATTTCTAGGTCAGAAACAAACCACATGGAAACTATTGGGTAACACCATCATAATTCCTCCCATGACGTCCTCCCACCCAGTGATATAAAATTCCGTCATCCGTTTATCACTAATGTATGAATGAACTACCACACTATCATATCTTATGGTTTCTCATCTTGGATCAACTATTTATTAAAATAATTGCAATTCAAGAAAAACATAACTCTACATTAGATAAAATTCAAAACCCAAATCATGTGTATAATAATATTAACCATAATTAAACAAGGAATAATATAAAAAATAAATGTTCATGACCATACATCTTAATAAAACATTTTCCTTATCTCTATCTATTAGTGGCTGATCAACTATAATGAAATTACATTCGTCGCCACTATGACCCTTTATATGTTTATTTTGAGTCCCCACAGTATAATATTTTTAATGTGGGCCTTGATCATTTCCCTTTTCCATTGACCATGCATTCGACAACCCTCTTCAAAATCATATCATCCAAAATCTGAAAATATTTTTTGACGATTTTATATCTTTCCACATTGTCATCAGCAGTTGTGTAGTGATTTAAAGGCCTTGTAGTAATTTCAAAACTCATCACAGTTTAAGAATTACAGTTATCTTTATTTCAGATGATGTGTTTTCAATACCATGTAAATCCTTTTCATTCAGAAATAATTCTTGGGTGAAAGATCAGAATTATTATTCCTTCATACCAAAGTATCAAAATAATGTACATTGAAAGTTCGGAGGAGTCCTGCATCTCTAGTACCCCCATCCATTATTTTCCATTAGGGCCTTTCAATGTAGGACTATGAGTTGTGTCACATGGGGAATTACTCGCATTAATATCAACAAATTATCCATGAGTTCAGGGGTACAATATGGATTTACTTTAACCAGAAGTAACTCTTCGAATAATATTTTTTAAAATATTATCCATGTCATTTCCTCATATATTCCCAAAATTTTCATCACAACCCACAACCAATTGGGGGACCTAGTAGCCTGAAACACTCCATTGTCACCATATATGCCCCTAGATTCTCAATGAGATAAATAATATCCTTGATGATGAATATCTATAGCATTACATCATGTGGTCCACAATTTTCCTAAATGGTTGGATGATACAGAAGCTGAAGGTCTCTATAGTAGACTACCATAAACCATGGTGTTTGAACTGTCTGATTGAGTGGGACTACAACATGTACAACTAGGAAAGGTGAGGAAATGTGAACATGAAAATTCTTATAATATATTTTCTTCTTTAAACATCTATGAGGTAACAAATTCAATAATATAAATACATTAGTAACCTAGAAAATCATATCCAGTCTATCGGATCACATTAATGATTTACTAGGAGACTACCATCATCCTAAGATACACCCACCTTAAACTAACAATAATTTATACCCCTTCATGTTTGTAAAAGGATTTATATATATATATTAACACAACATAAGATTTTGTTCATCTAATAAATTTTTAATAGACATATACCATAACATCTTGAAAAATAATGATATATCACATAGAGGAGAATATATCCCAAATTGATAGAAAAAATTATCAGTTGACATAAATAACTACAATTAAACAAAATAAGAGGTTTAAATATATTTCATGTGATCTTATGTTAATATTAATGACTAATGTACACACCATAAATATTATAAATCAAAAAAAAAGTATGGGCATCTTTATAGATGTGTTTATTTAACAACTAAACATAAATTCCCCATTTTATAGAAGCTCAATGTCCATTATACAATGTTTTATAAAAACTATCATAGTTACCATTCTAGATTCCTAGTTGTACTATGTAATGTCTATCCTATCCCATACTATGGAAAATAGAATAATATGTCAGGAAATCTGTACCACTGATACCATTTTGTATAATACCAACCTCAACCACCAGGTCCATGTTGGAAAGTTCAATGAACTCGTGCCCACATCCCCGTACATAAGAGGATGTCGACTAGAAGTGAGGTTATACATCCAAAAATGGGTATACTATACCATCATTATGATTTCACAACTTATGAAAATAATTAATAAATAATCAGGGTAAAATGAAGGAATGAAATAATGGTATACATATAATATTAGCACCCAAAGTTGTATGGTTTTCCAGAGTATATGCATCAGGAAATACATGAAAAGTAAATAAAAAAACATTAATAGGGTACTCTTGTGTCCATCCATGTCCACTCCAGCTCCATGATTGGCCAATCAACCATCTACGAAAAGGCCCTTCCCCTACACCCAATCTATGGTCGTGAAATATTCAGGTGCACTAAAATGCCTGAGTAGGGTGTGGGAACAATACTCAGTAGAGAACTACCTATGCATCCTCAATAAAATTGAAAAATATATATAACATTTTATATCATAACATAATTGAGTTCTTAGTTAACATACATGTTTTGAGTCATCGTTCACTAACACAGCCGCCAAGAACTCTTGCCCCACCTACATCATCTCATTGCAAAAAAAAAAAACAAAAAGTAACATATTTCAATCAAGGAATAGAAGCTCACTAGATCCCTCTGTAGGTCATCAATGATCCTACACACGTTCTTCTACTTCAAGATATCCCCCTAAAATTCATGTGGTTGTAACAGGAAAATGCCATGTTCTATGAAGCCGATATCCACCACTCTTAACCTTTTAACCACTAATGAACCATGTCCATAGGAATCCACGGCCAGTATTTCATTTAATCCATTATTCTTTCCCTACAAATCGGTATTCCATGACTACCTTTAAGGACATTTGAATGATTTCAATTTTGGTTATTGTCCACTAATCTTCTTAACTCCCAACCACAAGTCTCCTCCAATGTATCTCTTTACCTTCCACATTCCCATTAATCATTCACATCTAAAGGGGTATCCACAACCACCTTTAAGGGAGTTATGACGATGTTAGTTTGGGTAAACAACTAATAATTCTTTCCCCTATACACAGGTGACCTCTCCCACCATTGAAGAAAAATGAAACTCATAAATCCCAACACCAAGGCTCCAATTTAGTATATCTATACCCAAAACACAATTTCACATGATATCAAACACACACAAAAAATATTTTCGTTGTAAGGAATGATAAAGCACAACTAGATCAACATCAGGATCCAAATATAGTAACATGAAATAATAAATTACGTCCTTAAATACTCACGCCAACTAACATAAATCTCATCTCAAGCATGATTTAGTCAAACCTAAACCTCACATCCGGATAAAATTATACATATATATTTCCCCAAATGGAATGGAACCTCCTACATTAATGTCACTGATGTCAAGGATATTCCTGACGATGGTGTTGTCACCCAAATAGTTTTTTCACAACAACAAGAAATATGATCACGTGCCAAGGATTCATCAATCAAATACCATCCATTTTATTTCAAAAGAAATAAAATATTACATGAGATATAACTCTCTATGTGACATCACAGTTAAATAATGAATATGACACATTCATAGTTATTAATATTTTTTAAATAATTATTAGTTTAATTTTAAAGGGGGATGATATGATTGTTGATGTACCTATCACATGACAATGGGTTTCTCTAAAATCTCATGTTGCACAAAAGGTTGGGTCATATAGAGAAATAATAATATAATATTATTTTATATGGTACTTAATTCCTAGACGTTGTATTTTCACAAATGAATAAAACTACCTACAATATGATTAACACATGTTTGTTAAATGTTTTTACACATATATAATAAAAGTTAGAGGATTAAAATGTGAATGAATCCAATTTTAAGCATGAATGCTGTAATATTTTTTAAAAGATCGATTTACTACCTATTGACAATGAACCCTTCTTAAATCTAGTCTTTTTTCACTTTTATATGTTCTATTTTAAAAATTAAAATTATTCTTTAGAATCAAGACATCAAAATTTACTTTTTTTTTGAAATTATGGTATTTTTCTAATAATGTTCAATTTTTAATGAATAGTTAAAACTACAACATTTTAATTCAAAACTGCCTTTTATACTAATTTATTTATATGGTTATATTATATTTTTAAATGGTTTTAAAGAGTAATTAGATTATATTTTTACCATTTAATACAATGAATATCATTGGATATAATTTTACTTTGAAATTGGAAATAAACAAATGTAAATCTTTTGATAGTTATTATTTCTAAAAAACACGCGTTCATGTTTTGAAAATGAAAATTAATTTTAAATTAATTAAAGAAAATTATATGTTTTAATGTTTATAAAATTTGCATCATTTATGCATTTTGAATATCAAAATTATATTTGGATGCATTTTTGGTATTTTTCTGGAAATGATCAATTTTTAATGAATATAGAAAAAACACTGCATAGTAGTTAAAAAAAAAAATTTCATTTATATGTAATTTTAATGATTCTATGAATTGAATTTCAAAAATATAACATACATGGTTGTTATCAGTAAATAAAATGTGGTTCAATAAGATGAAAATAATTTTTTGTGAATAGTAAATTTTGACTTTTATTTATCACGATTAAAGTTAAATAGGGTAACTCAAGGTAAAAATAATATTATAATAATATAAAATAACAATAACACTTGTCCTAACCCTATTGGATGAGTCATGGCCAACAAATACCATCTTTGGTTGAGACTTATGGCCGTTGAATGCCATTTGGGTAAGATAATGACACTAATAACTCTTTATTTAAATTAAAAATAAAAGTATCATAAACAAATATTATTTTGCTAAAACAAGTTTAATGCAGGGTTATATAATTGATATATCTGACAATAAATAGTCATCAGAAAGATAAAAATATTTATTACATATTTTTATTTTATTTATTATTTTTTTACATCAAATAAATAAATTTATTTTTGACAAAATGATGATGTAATGAATAACTCATTAATGAATGTTTTAAATAAAAGATATTATAAATACTAAAATAAATTTATTTTGAATCTTTTTATGCCATCCTAGAATTTTATATATGATGATGACTTGTTATCCTTGAATTAATGAATGTTTTTTTAAAATAATGTTGTTTCATATTTTTGTAAATTCTTGAGATAAATAGTATATAAATTGACATAAATGAGTTTTTAAAAAGGCTACTATTTTATTAAATAATAAATTAATCCTAAAAGACTAATATTCGGTCAAATGACATATATGATGTTAAAAATGTCATTAATGAATCATTTTGGGTAGCTTTACATTTTATAGTAAATTTATTATCCATATAGTATGAATTTACAAGAAGACATTATAAAAGATAAATTAGTTAACTAAGGGTTAAACACAAATGCTATGGTTAAAAGTGAAACCAAGACATGTCTAAAACCTATTGGTTGAAATAATTTTTAATAATAGTCATCTTATCTTCTAATATATTGAGTTTGGGTCCTTTTTAAATCGAAATTCATTTTATGAAAAAATAAAAATTTCAAACAATCTTATAGATCCCCTTCACACCCATATAAAAGGAAATAACCACTAATCCATTAGACACACCTCTCAAGACCAACATCTAGTCCAACCTCTGCCCAAATAATCTCCCAAGTTCCCTCTCTTCAACCTAGAATCCTTATCTTAGGCAGAAGGGACTTTAAGGAAGCGTTATGGTTCAATCCAAAGGGAGTTACCTACCTTAAAGGTAATGCATTCCCTCATGTTCTCTTCTTTTATTTTACTTATCCAACCCCCTAAACTATCATTATACCATTCTTTTACAACAAAACCAGTATCCTCAATATATTAAGATATTGTTACCAGATGGATTTGAACTAAAATTCCACAAACCTTCATCTAATGGAAAAAGAACCTAATTTTTCACACAGAGCCTCATACTGGATGGTGAGGACTCCTTGTGTTCATCTAGGTGACTAGGGATCAAATCCAAGTGGAGGCATATTTCCGGTACAGTAGAAGTACTTTTGCAGGCACGGTTTGGAACTGTAACAGCTGAGACTATTCCCAGATTGGGCCTTCAGGAAACCGAGTTGGTCCATGAGTCCTTTAAGACCTCCAGGACACCCAGGCCTTTAGGTCAGTATGACCTTCAGGCCACCTCAGGGCCTTCAGGCTACTTTATCTGTAGATTCAAACCAATCAACCAACAAGGAAAAGGCTCCAAAAGGAGGATGAGCAAGGAGATTTCACCATAGCAGATGCTAAATGGATTTCAAGAATGAGAGGGTATCGAACCTTCAATCAGGACAAGCTTGTGCATGAATGAGAAATCCTATTCGAACAACCATGCAAAGGTTGAGAGATGATTTCACGAAGAAGATGCTGTGAATGAGATATTCCAAGTAGTTAGTCTAGCTTGTATGTAATGTTTAAAGCATATGGGCATTGAATTTATATAAGGTCAATGGGCCATGTAATAATTATGCCTACAGTCTTTTTAAGGGTTCCACCTCACCCCTTTAATAGTGGATGACAAAAAATCAATAAAAAATGAAGGCCTTAGGGTCATAGGAGTAACATACTATTTTTCTGGATGGCAAACTACTACATCAAGAAACGATGATTGTTAGACTTTCTTCTACCACCTCTCACGGTGGCCATTATGATGGAATAGTATTTATATGTGATAAATCTTATATTTATACTGTATCTATGATTCATTATTTCACATTTATAGCATACATTTATAGTTTCCAAAATTTGTAATTACGATAATTTCATTTGAGGAAGTGTGGACTACAACCCCCTCAAAGTGATATGACTCATTCATACCATACATGGAACATATAATGGATGGAATTAATAATCATATATGACACACATAACATAGATATTATACTGGAATTATAATATACATATTTATTATTATGTTTTATTACTTTAAATATGAAGTAGAAATGAATGTAGTGTTTATGCATTTGTACGGCTCACCGTCTCTATGAACGGTGTATTTCATTTCTTAACTCCAAATGATAGGTAATATGATAATTACATTTCCACTAGATTTATATGATATATCTGATATCTAAATCATGATTATCATTCTATATTTAATGGACTTTTGACCACATGGACAATTTATAATTATAACAAGTTCATTTTTGACACAAATTCCGAACATCGTCAAAATGTACATTATGAAATAAAATAATTAACTAATTGTTATAGCCAAGTAATAAGTGACATAAAAAGAATAATAAATTTGAAAATGTTTCTAAAGAAAGTATAAATTATCTTAATTTTATTATTCATAAAATTATAGAACCAACAAGTCAAGTCGGGCATGAGTAAGGGACTTCGTCTCAATCTCCTTTTATTAAGGCATGTTTTGACAATATACACCTTCTTCTTCTACATGGTGTATAATAAAACCCTATGAATTTTTCTTTAATTCAAATGGAGTATTTTTCTATGAAGTTTTTTAATAAATGAAAAAAAGTATTTTTTTTTAATATATGTGGCAACAATGACCTCTTTACTGCTTTAATCATTATTTGGCTTCCTCTATAAGCCTTAATGTTTTTTAAAATAAAAAAGAAACCACTTATTCTGTTTTTGGTTATTTTGGTATTAAAAATGGTTTCAAAAGTGGATTGATTATTTCAATGTCTTGAAATGATTTATTGTTATTGAAAATGAAATTATAATAGTGAAATATTTATATTTGCAATATTTTATGTGTTATGATTTTATAATGGTACATTGACATTTGACGGGTGGTTACCTGATAAACCAAATGACGGGTGGTGTTATGATAAACCAGGATGGGTGGTTACATTATAAACTTTAATACATTGGGTATGGATGTTTTCCTCATGGCTATTCTATTTAGTGATATGTGTGGAAGTCGACCATATGGTTAGTCCATTTAAGTATTTCTTTTCTCCCAAGTTAGATTTATATGTTTTGTGATATTTCTATTAGTTTTATGGTAATATTTTGGTTAAAAAAGGGTAATCAATGATCTTTTATTTAGGGAATAGTATTTACTACTTCATAAAGGTGAATATTATTACTTATGATAATGTATTGATGGTTAACTTGTTGTTTTGAAAAAACTAAAAGTTTTTATTCTTTCTATATCCCTTATTGAGATTTTTATTCTCATCTGAGTTTTTGAAATGTTTTCTCACAGGACATAAACTGGATTATTGTCATGTATGGGATCGAGAATATATCAGGATGATTAAAACATAGAACTAAACATGTTTCTTTTATTTTAAAATTTTTTATTTTATGAAAACAAATGATACTGAGTAGAAGTGTCTACATGTTATATTAAAATTGTTTTATGTGATATGACCTAATTGTATAAATATATATTAATTAAAATATCCTCAATGTGAATTATTAAATAAATTCAAGATTATGTAACGTTTAACTCCATGTCCTTATAGTTGGTATCAGAGGCCATCTTAGATAACTTTAGGAGGTAAGATATTGTTAAATTATCCATAAATTAATTTATGGTAAGATTGAAATGATATAGAATTTATATATTACCATGTTTCTTCTACTAAGATATTTCTTTGTTCAGATGGTTTTTTATAAAGGAAAGAGGGAAACTATGTTGGGAAGGCATACAGAGGTAATTGATCTTCCAAATCAGCATCCTGAGATAGTCAAAATCATGGTTGAATGGTTAGTTGCAGTGATGACTAAACTGACTCAGGTGATAATGGCAGTTTCTTTTATAGATCGTATTTTGTTATATTCTAAAAGATAATAGGGACATGAAATTCACTTAAGTATTGTTTCTAAAACCATAAAATAAATTAATCCATATGGAATGTTAACTAAGTGTGAGTTTTTTTTACTAAAAATATCATTCCTTGGTCACATTGTTTAAAGAAATGGCATAACTATTGCTCCTGGTAAAAAAAGGTTGTTGAAGAATGGTAAAAACCTATAAATATAACCAAGATGTGTAGTTATCTTGGTTATCTAGGCTATTAAATAAGGTTTGTTGATAATTTTTCATGGTTATCTAGCCCACTGACTAAGTTATGTTGAAAGGTTTTAAGTTCATCTGGACAAAAGAATGTGATGATTGTTTTCCGGAAATGAAAATACGATTGGTGAATTCTCTAGTTTTGGAACTAGTATCCAGATATGGTAAAAAAAAATCTACAGTGATGCTTCATTGAAATGACTTGGTTGTGTCCTAATTCAGAATGACCAGGTAATTGCTTATGCTTCACATTAGTTGAAACTTGATGAGTTAAATTACCCTACACATGATTTGGAATTAGATGATATTTTTTATTATTTTAAAATTGGGAGGCATCATTTATTTTTTGTAAAATGTGAAATATATACTGAACAAAAAAATTTTAAGTATATATTCACTCAGAATTAATTGAACATGAGATAGAGGAGATGGATGGAATTACTCAAAGATTATGATTGCATGATACATTACCATCCGGGAAAAGAAAATAATGTGGATGATGAATTTAGTCAGAAATGTAATAATACATTAATCATGTTACATTTGGAACAAGATACTTTGATTAACAATTTGATAAACAATGGAGTAGAAGTTTTTGGCGTAGGAGATCCCTCATTTTGTTTCATGTGTGGGTGAATTTATCTCTATCATACAAAATTAATAATGTGCAGAAGGAAGAAAATGAGTTACAGAAAAAGCTAGAGTTGGTTTAGAAGGGTATGTTACCTGAGTTTAATTCTGATAGAGACTATGTTTTGAGGTTTGTAAAGAGATTATATTCCTTGTGATTCATAGTTGAAGAAAGAGATGTTATGTGAATTTCAATGTTATCTTTTTTTAATTCATCCTGGCAGTACTAAAATTTACAGTGATCTTGGGGAGTGTTAATGGTTTGATGGATTTAAAAGAGATATTGTTGGCTTTACTATGAAGTGATTTTTTTCAATTGGTTAAACCAGAGTGATTGTTACTGAAAGGGAATCTTCAACCTTTCTCAGTGCCAAAGTGGAAATGGGAAAATATATCAATGGAATTTATTGTGGTATTTTCAAATACATCTCGAGGTAACAATGTAATCTTTTTTATTGTTGATCAATTAACTATATCTTCTCATTTATATCCTATTCGAGATACATTGACTCTAGATCAACATTAGTGGTTGTATGTTAAAGATATAGTCAGGTTTCATTGAGTTCCCCTCTACATTATATCTAATCATGATCTGTGGTTCACTTCTAACTTTTTTAAAGGCCCTCAGAAGTCATTGGGTACTTAATTAAATTTTAGTAAATATTTTCATCCATTATCATATGGGCAGTAAGAACAAACAATTCAGACATTGGAAGATATGCTATATAATTTTTTAATGGATTACCATGGATGTTGGGACCAACATATTTCTTTGGTTTAATTTTCTTATAATAACAGTTTTTTTCCAGTATACAGATGGCACAATTTGAGGAATTATATGGAAAGATGTGTCTAACTCCTACTTTGTGGAATGAATTAGGCGAAAAGGAAACTCATGGGACTATAATTGGTAGAAGAGATGACAGAATAAGTATAATTGATTCAAAAGAAAACGAGAACAGCTCAGAGGAGGCAAAAAAGTTTTGTAGATAACCAAAAGAAGGATCTTTATTTTGAGGTAGGGGATCTTGCCTTTCTCAATGTTTCTCCATGGAAAATTATGATGCATTTTGGAAAAAGGGAATGTTGATCCTGAGGATCATTGGACACTATAAAATCCAGGAAAAAGTTGGATCAGTTTCCTACAGAGTGGATTTACCTCCATGTTTATCCCAGGTACACAATTATTTCCATGTTTCAATGTTGAGAATGTTTTTTTGGATCTATCTAATGTTTTGAGTCCATAAATATATCAGTTGGAAGAAACTATTTCTAATGTGGAACAACCAATCTAGATTCTTGACTATAGAGAGAAAGTGTTGCAGATTAAAGTAATCCATCAGGTAAAATATTTTTGGAAAACCCATATTTTTGAAGAGACAATGTGGGAACCGGAAAATACAATGTGGTATAAATACCTCCCATTTATTTGATAAATGTATAAAATTGTGAGGATGAAATTTCCTAAAAGGGGGAAGGATGTAACATCCTAGGTAAATAAATAATATTAAATTTTCATATTTATTAATATTTTTGAATTAAATATTAATTTTATTTTAAAGGGGATGCTATGTTCAATGGAATAATTTACACGTGACAAGGGGTTTTCCAAAATCTCATATTGCACAAAAGGGTGAGTCATTATAAAAAATAATAATATAATAATATTTTTAATGGTAGTTCATGCCTAGCCTTTTTTAGGGCGGGAATGAACATAACTAACTAAAATATGATTATACATGTTTGCTAAATGATTTTACATTTATCCAATAAAATTAAGAGGCTTAAAATGTAAACTATCCCAATTTTAAGCATGAATGCTCTAATATTCTTTAAAAGGATGATTTACTGCCATTTGATGGTGAACCCTTTTTTAATATAGTTCTAGTAACTTTTATATTTTCTCTTAGACAAAATAAAATTTTATTAAGAATCAAGACATCAAAATTTACTTTGGATGAAATTTTGGTATTTTTTGTGTAATGTTCATTTTTTAATGAATAGTGAAAAATACTGCGTTTTAATTCAAAACTAAATTTTAAAATAATTTATTTATAAGTTTAGATTATATTTTTAAATTTTTTTAATGTTTAATTGGATTATATTTTTACCATTTAATTTAATGTTGGTCATTGGATGTAATTTCACTTTAAAATGATATATAAACAAATGTCAATCTTTTGATAGTTATTAATTCTAAAAAACATGCTTTCTAGTTTTGACAGAAGAAATTAATTTTAAATTAAATAATGAAACTTATATGTATATAATTTGGTAAAATATAAATTATTATTGAATTCAGATTATCAAAATTATCTTTGGGTGAATTTTTGTTATTTTTCAAAAAACGTTCAATTTTAAATGAATAGTGAAAAAACACTACATAGTACATAAATACCATCTTTTACATTTATATGAAATTATACCACTTCTGTGAATTGAATTTCAAAAATCCAACATAAATGGTTGTCATCAGTATGTAAAATGTGGTTCAAGAAGATGAAAATAATTTTTGGTGAATAGTAACATATGACTTTAATTTATCATGGTTAAAGTTAAATAGTGTTATTCAGGGTAAAAATAATATTATAGTAAAATAAAATAACCTTAACACTTATCCAAACCTTATTGTATGATTCATGGACTACCAATACAATCCATGGGTAAGACTTTTGGCCTATGAAATCTATTTGGTTAAGATAATGACATTAATAACTCTTTAAAATTAAAACTATTTTATTAAATGATAAAATAATCCTAAAAATATAAGATTCAGCCTAATGTCATATATGATGTTACAAATGTCATTACAGATCCATTTTGGGTTTCTTGACATTTTATAATAAATATATTAACCATGTATTATGAATTTAGAAGAAGACATGGCATAAGTTAAATTAGAAAGCTAAGGGCTAAAACTAAATGATAAGGGTAAATCTAAAAAAACATGTCTAAAACATATTGGTTGAGAGGAATTTGAATAATAGTCATCTGATATTTGAATTTATTTTGTTTTGGACATTTTTATATCTAACTTCAGTTTATAATAAAACAATATTGTCTATCATTCCTAAAGAGGCCCTCCTCCCCATTAAAAAAAGGACATCACATATGACCCATTACTCACACCCCTCAAGCCCCTTGGCTCATCCAACCTCTTCCCAAATACGTTCCCAAGATTTATCTCTTCATCCTAGAAGACTTATCTTAGAAATAAGGATCTTCAAGGAAGCCTTTTTGTTCATACTAATGGGATTTACCCAACTTAAAGGTAACGTCTTCCCTCAAGTTATCTTCTTTTATTTTACTTCTCCAACATCTAAAATCACATTATTCAATTATTTTATAACAAAATGAGTATACTAAATATACTAGGATGTTGTTATTATAAGGATTCTAACTAAACTTACAAAAAAATCCATCTAATTGGTAAAGAACATATTGTTTCTTTGGACTATGAACTACCACCTCATGAAATTATGATTATTCGATTTTCTCCTACCTCCTCTCATGGTGGCCATTATTATGGAACTATATTTGTATGTGATATAAAATATATTTATATTGTTTCTATTCTTTTGTATTTTTCATTTATATCATACCATTACTATTTCCAGAATGGGTAAATACGATAATTTCATTTGTTGAAGTACGAACTACCGCCCCCTCAAAGTGATATGAATCGTCCATACCATAAATGGTATATATAAATGATGGTATTAATGAAATTATGTAATACATATAACATAGAAATTATAATATAATTATAATATACCTATCTATTATTTTCTTTTCATTCCTTTAAATTAAAATAGAAGTGAATCTAGTGTTCAATTGTAAGTACGACTTACCATCTCCATGCACAATGTGTTTCATTTCTTAACTCCAAATGACATGAAATGTTATAAATATATATCCATGGGATATATATGATATATATTAAATCTAAATCATTAATACAATTATATAGATAATTTACTTTTCACAACATGGAAAATTAATAATTCTAACAAGTTCATTTTTGACTCATGTTCCGAACATCGATAAAATGTCCATTATGAACTCAAATAATTATCTAATTGTTATAGAAAGGTAATAAGTGACATAAAGGTAATAATAATGTTTAAAAATTATCTTTAGAAAGTATAAATTAACATAAGTTTATTATTCAGGAAATTAATGAATGAAAAAGTCATGTTGGACATGAGGTAAGGGACTTCATCTCAATCTCTTTTTATTGAGGCTTGTTTGACAATACACACCTCCTTCTTCTACACGATGTCTAATAAAACTCTTTTACTTTTAAATTCATTCAAAGGGAATCTTTTTCTATGAATAATTTTACTAAATGATAAAAAAGAAATGTTTTTTAATGTATGCGGCGATAATGACCTCTCTGACCCCGTAATCGTTATTTGGCTTCCTCTATAAGCCTTAATGTTTTTTAAAATGAAAAAAAACCCCTTATTATGTTTTTGGGTGTTTTGGAATTGAATGTTTTTTTAAATGGATTGATTATTTCAATATCTTGATATTATTTGTTGTTATTGAAAATGAAATTTTATTAGTGAAATGTTTATATTTTCAATATGCTATGTGTTATGATTTTTCAATGGTACTTGGACATTTGATGGGTGGATACATGATCAACCAAATAATGGGTGGTGTCGTGATAAACCCAGATAGTTGGTTATGTTATATCCTCCAGTGAATTGGGTACAGAGGTCAGTTTTGTGGCTATTCCATTTAGTGATATGTGTGGAAGTCATCCGTATGGTTATACCATTTATGCATGTTTTTGTCCAAAGTTACCTTCATGTGTTCTATGTGCTTTATATGGTTTTTATGGTTATATTTTGGTTAAAAAATGGTAAGCAATGATCATTTATCCAGTAAAAAGTATTTAATACTCCATAAAGGTAAAAATTATTACTTATGATAAAGTATTCATTGTTTAGATGTTTTTTTAAAAAACAAACTATTTTCCTTCTTTCTGTATCCCTTACTGAGCATTTTATGCTCATAAAAAGTTTTTGAAATGTTTTTCATAGGAAATAAAGTGGATTTCAGTCAATGATGAGATCAAGGAAAAGTAATGATGATTAAATCATTGAACTAAACATGTTTCTTTTCTTTTAAGAGTTTTTTTATTTTTTGAAAAAAATGGATAGTGAGTAGAAATGTCTACTTGTAATATTCATATTGTTTTATATGTTAGGACGTAATTATCTAAATATATAAACCATATAAAATCCTCAATGTGAATTATTAACTTAATTTAAGATTATTTAATGTTTAAGGCTATCTCATTATACTTGATTTCCTCGATAATTTATAATTAGGATATTAGCTCAATTATTGCACTCAAGATATTCTCCAAAAAATTAGTTATAATACATTGTTGGATAATTTATATCTATTAAGTAAATCACAAACACATGATATATTCCATTTAATTATTATATAGTAAAACTATATAATTATCCTGTAATAATATCATAATATTTACCCTTTCATAAAATAGGTGATTATCTATTGATAATATTTTCTATATGCTATTCTCTGATAAATTAGTTTAATTACATCTTGAAAATTTTTTTAATTAACAACTGATGATACATGTAATTATTATTTCTTTTTATAATGTTTAAAAATAAGGATTTATTAAAAGTTAGAGAACTTCCTTTACACCTTTAGATTAAATCATGGGATTAAACTTCATATTGTTGATATGATTCTAGTGACACTGACGATGTGTAATTTATATCAATATTAAAGAAGAGGATTAAAATATAAGTTTGAATAAAGAATAATAGATGATAGTGAGAGGAAGAGAGAGGGAGAGAGGGAGAGAGAGAAATATGTGAGGGCTAAATGGGAATAAAGAGAGAAATGTCCTTTGCATAACCCATTATTCCCCCATTATATTATTTTTTTCACTCATTATTTAGTTTTACATTATTATTTTTATTCATTTATTATTATATTTGTTACATGTTTACCCAAATTAAATTCCTATGGATACTTTTATAGAGCACCAATGGCCCCTTTATTTCAAATATTTATATATTTTCATAAACCTCTAAAATATTTTTAATGTAAAATTGTATATATCAATATGAAAACTATTTGTGTGTATATATACAAATCATACATATATATAAACACACACACACACATGGATATATCTGTAATGCCCTGACCCTCGTTACCTAGATTCGGTTCATTATTGCATAACATTGGCATGATCACAAGTGATCAAATCTCAAAAGACATATTAGTTTAGTATCCTTGGAAGTACTAGATACATACATAAGTTTTACATTACATCAGGAAATAAAAATACAACATTGTGTCCCCTTTGAAAACAATCATATCCTTGGACTATCCTTTTAGGTTAATCATAATATACTTCTTCTCATCCTAGGAAAATGGAAACATAAGAAAGGGGTGAACATAGATGCTCAGTAAGGATAACAATATAGTGGAAACATTCATAAATAAAAAAAAATTAAGTCAATGTACAAGACTAAAACAAAAACTTTTTAACATAAATTTCATCATAATATAGAAAGGAAAAAAAATAAAATAATGTTATTTACTTATTCAAATGTATATTCTACTAGTCGAATAATCACATGTAATATCAATATCTAATTTTATAAGGATATAATGCATAATGCTAGAAATCATAAACACATAGTCAAGGCCTTGTGCCAAGACTACAAATAAGATTTTTTCAAGTCATTATGCCAATACACTCATTTGTTTCATGAGACATAATAATGCATCGAGGATCTACAGAGAGATCAACCCGTCTCTTACTAATTCTAATTCATTCTATATATAAAAAGGTTGAAAAAAATATAAACATTCATATTAAAACTAGAATATGAAATTTCAATACATTAACCATAAACAATGAATGATATAAAAATAGCACATCAATAATCAAACATATCAGAAAACCTTCAATATAATATGGAATATTGTATCATAATAAATCAACTTCAAACAAACATAATATCCAATGAAGGATGTTGACATAGATTAAATCAATCTAAAAAATATTTGAGAGAAATATCACTTCATATTTTAAAATCATTTAAATGTAAAGAAAACATTTATTTTGAAAATATTCTTATAATCATTTAAGGGATGTTTCAAAGGTTTTATAATGGCGTAAAATAGCCACACCTTCTGTATAAGTTAAAAAACATTATTTCATTATTTTTTCAAAAAGGTCATAATGTACCATGTTTAGAAAGAGACTGAAATATTCCATTCAAACCATTTCATAAAAATTAAAAAAAGGGTATAAATGTCTTTAACCCATTGTATAGTAAATTGTAAAAAAATTTGGAAATACATTTTTATGAAACACATATGTGGATGATAAATAGTTCCCAATAGATACTCACAAATAAACAACCTTGGATAAAAAAGAGATTATAAAATTAACATTTACCTGGTATTTTTCTTCAGTCTAGGCTATGTTAACATCCAATATAATGGTGAAATCACTGTTATTAAATTATAAAAGAATCACATGCATTAATATGATATCATATATATCCTTATAATATTGCTTTATTAATGATATTTTAGTAGTATTATTATTTCAGGTGTTAACTTATTTGTTTTCCTTAATATATTTTGTTATGTAAGTAATGTTTTTTATAGATATTATGTATTTAATTAATATGAAAAATGATATTATTATTTAAAAAACTACTTTTTAATCATAAAATGAAATTTATTTCTGAATGGTTACGATAGGGAAATGAATCTTAAAACGTTGTGGAGACGGTAATCCGTACGTACGAATGAGTGACAATATCATTCTTTTGATGATAATATCATATGTAATTTGTTGTTATATCATGTAAAGACCCAGAAATCCCGTGGAATTTTTTTTAAAGAAATGGAAAATTAACGAGTCTACAAAAAACTGACAGTGTGTGATTCCGAGGAATGGGGTGCCTATAATCAATTTCTGAAGTTTTTTACAGGTACGTTTTGTAAACGTACAAGTGAAGTTATATAGCTTTTGAACAGGTGCTCGTAATTGATATCTGAGAGCACCGTTGAACTTGCAGCGCCGGTATTCACTTTAGAGGACTTTCACCTTGACAGTAGTTGGTTGAGAATAAAAGTTAGTTTTTGGGTTTTCATAAAAAAATAAAAAAATAAAGTGAGATACACTTTTTTTTATTTGAGCCTCTATGTGGATGACTCTTAATTGAAACCTCCTCTTGGAAGATGGTGGTGGGACTACCACACCTTAACCTCCCATGAGAGGTTAGGGTGGTGGGGCCCACCAGAACATAACCTCCCGTGAGAGGTTACATTGTGGGGACCACAGGGGGCTAAACCCCCTATTAATGGAAGAGAGTAAAACCTCTCAACTCTCCCTCATTAATGAGTGAGATCCTCATGATCTTCCTATAATTCAATTGTGCCAATATCTCCTAAATAATTTGTGCAACCCCTTGAATTAGTTAAGGGTAGCCTACCTAATTAATTACTCCAATTTGAATATCATGCCAACAAATTAATAGGATATTTCAATCTATTATTTCATCGGCATATTCATTTTGGTGGCAGCATGAGGGGAGTATTATTTGGAGAAAGCTCCCAATAAGGAAGCTCGTATCCCAAAAAAGAACAAAGAACGAAGAACGCTAAACTTCTTAGACTTCTTCCTTGAAGCTTAAAATGTCGTGAGACGTCTTCGACGACTGACATCCACATCATCACTAATGAGAAGACGCAGTTTGGTTTTGGAAGTGTGTGGCGGACACGATGAATGACGAACAAAGGTAGGGGGTTTACTTTGAGTAATATTAATTTTATTTTTCTAATATTCATTTTAAAGTAATCAATGCAAATTATTGTAATTAATTGATTTTCATCGTACTCCTTTGATGAACAAATAGCTATAACCCCTAAACGTGAAAGGTGCGGGCCAAACTAACATGTCATGACACCTTCTGTTGATCTCTTTGTGATGTTTATTTGGAATGGCGATGAAGTGAAGGAATGATGAAGTCAGCGACGACAAAGGCTGCACTACCCGTGACTTCCATGAACTATGCCAGCCCCGTGAAGCTTCAGTACCCTGGGCCGAACCCCAACCCTCTGGCTGAGCCACCCTGGTCGTGCCATCCGTCGGCAAACCGACCGAGATACCCTGGCACACACTGCCACCGGCTTCCCCTTCCGCCCTCCTAGACGCTCCCAAATCAGAAGAATGACCACCCTCCTAACTGCGCTCCTCCTTTCCGTGCCCCACCCGGCCACGCCCCTTCTGGCTGCGCCCCACCTGGCCGCACCACACCCGGCCGAGCTACTACCTGGCCGCTGTGCAAGCCTCTCTATGTGCCACCCCGAACCGGCCACCCTGACGGATTCCTCTCCCCCTGAATTGGCTACCTATCGGCCTATGTACATGCCTCACATGCCTTCGGTGAACTGGCTCACCTATGGCCACCCAGTCGATCTGTGTTGGTCCGCACCCTTGCGATGCTCTAGGACGAACCGCCCTCGTAGCCTACTGGGTCGGGCCCAGTGGGTGAGGCCAAAACTAACAGTCTAGCCCACCCAATGGGCTGGGATAGGCCCAAAAGGTTTAACCGAGTCATCCTAGACTGAGTCATCCCAGACTAGGTTGGACCGGGTGGGTCCGACCGGGTCGGACCGGGCCCGAGCCCACTACCACCCCTTACTTTCTTTGGCCATTTCTTTGGCACCGAATAACCATTTGACGAACCGTCAGTGGTTCTAGCTTTATTGGAGCATGATGATCCCTTTGATTATACCCCACTAGAGTTCGGGGTCTATTTGAGTTACAGTCAGGTTGGATTATACAAGAATCCAACCGGGCCCTCGGGACTAAAAGGCAAATAACCCACAGACTAGGCATCCGATTGACACTTCGTCTATTTCATTGAGACCTCTATGGCATATAAGACCTTTGAAAAACTTCTACATTGGACTTAGTGATATTTGGAGTATCAACCAGTAGCTCATGGATAAAATCCTTCTAGAGGTGAGTGGGAAAAGTGCAAAGACCTAGTAGCTGGTTGAGACTTGACGACTACTGACTGATCGACTCAAAGTGATTCAGATGGCCCAGTGGGGAGCTCCTGGTTGTGGCGGAAGACCCACAGTGGAGGAGCGGCTGGTTGTGGTGGAAGACCCGTGGTACTCGATAGGAGGAGTACCTCTACAAGATATGAGGGGGAGTGACTAGTTGTTGTGGGAGACCTATGGTGGGGAGAGCTTCTATGTGATGAAAAAGACCCACAATACTCGACAGGATGAGTACCTCATCAGTCTAAGGTTAGTGGGAAGCTCCTTGGTGTGGCGACAGGCCCACTGTACTCAACAGGGGAGGAGTTTTCTAGTATCCATGGTTTCGAGAATGTGAACAAAAATCCTATTTGAGCTGAGTCAGTAACTTTTTGTTTTCCTCATGATTGAGATGGATTACATGATAACATAGATATATGTATGTGCATATACCTATGTGAGGTTATCTGTTGATTTCAGAGTTTTTGTTATATCCTTGTTGGATTTGTGAGACCTTGAGGGTCTCGGGGTCCCTACTGAGTATCATTATACTCACTCCTACCCAGGTTATTCCTTCACCTCGTTGTGTTGGTTTCAGATGATGACCAGTACTGACTGAGGCCGAGAGTAGCAGGACAAGATGGCACCCGGCGGTGGACCTTAAGATGAGTCACTACATGGAGGACCCAGACGGACTTGGAGCACTAAGGAGGATATATGTACCAACCCATCAAGTAGGGTTTCCTGGTGGATGATCAAGCAGCTTTTCTACTTTCCTTTCAGTTGTACCTGTACTTTACAGTTGGGCTTGTACTTCCAGACCCTTTTACTTTTTAGCACTCCTTTATATACTATTTTTCTTAGTGATTTACTTCCATCTAGCACTCTGTTGTGCATTTTTACACTTAATAAAGGCAATGCCTTCCCAGTCTTAGGGATTTACGCCTTTGGTGCTAATTTTCATCCCCTTACTATGGAAGGCGGACTTGGGGTAGTCACGGCATGGGCCCCGGGGGATGGGTCATGACAAATTGGTATCAAAGGAGTCAGTTATACCATAGAACATTGGACCCTGATCTTTCTTCTCAGTGAAGGAATATTGTTAAGTGTAGTGAGTGTGGTTTTCAGTTCAGGGAGTCCAATGTTGGTGTAGCGGCCAACATATCCATACACCAGGACCATGACTTCTTATTTCTGACTCAGTGCACGAAAACATAGATTGCATCTGTGTTTTCAAAAGTTTTCTTTAAGTCAACTCAGCTAGGTTAGCTCACCGGGTATGGTCTTTTGACCGTGTCTCATCAGTTTCATTCCGGATGCCTGTCACGACCCATCCCATTGGGGCCTAAGCCGCAACTCCCCAAGACCACCTCTAATAGGCCAGGGGCTGGTGACTAGCACCGAGTAGGCATGCAGCTAACATGGGAGGCAATTCCTAAAAACCTGTACACACGCACGCACATCTCCAATCCCACAAAGCTGAAAAGTAAAAACTACTAAAAGGAAAAGATGCAAGCATACACTAAAACCCAACCAAGAGAGTACAATAGGAGAGTAAAGTACAAGAAAGTAAAACCTTGGGAAAAAAGTACAATCCCACAAAAAGAAAGTCTCTAAAAATTTCCAACCTATAAGGAAAGGTGCTAAGACTATAGTCTGTATCCATATAAAAACACCTCGGCCTGTCTGATCTCACTAAGTACCGTTCAGTACTGGTCCGCCTAGAATCATGTTAAAGGTTTGCTCGCCTGCGCAAGACATGACACGTGCGGAAAAAGCCCGTGCAGGGGTGAGTATAACAATACCCAGTAGGATGCCACGAAATTACAAAGGAAATACAATAAGGGAAAATACCAAAGAGGACAGATACAGTCAACTCTACACAGTATATGTTTACTGAACATATAACAAGAATATCTTGATATACTCATACACGATCGACTATCACGAAACCACCCCTAATATCCAGCTCGAATATTCCACTAAGCATGTAACAAGGAGAACACACTCCTAGGTGTAGGGAGAGAGATACGAAGTACTCATTCTGGTAGAACAAACTCCACAAGTAACTTGAGAACCTGATGCTCAGATGAGGATCAAAGCCAAGTCATGGGGTCATTCCGACAACTCAGTCTGAGCTAATCCACTAAGCATAGGATCAGCGCCCAGGTAAAGTTAGTCACGTCGATACCAAGAACTCTACCTAGGGTTCCAGGAATGAATAGAGGATCTGGGTCTAAGTCTCATAGAGGGGATTACAATAACTCTATTCAAGAAGTCATGCAGAAGGGATCATACTCTTGTTTAAAGGAAATGATACCAGAACCTTTAGGGAAAATACCAAGGGTACTAAACCTAAGAAAACTAGTCCATGTCACAGAAGAAAAGCAGCTCAAACCATTTAAGTCAGGTTACATGGTGTGTGGTATGGTTACATGCCGTGTTCCTTGAACCTGGGTAATGCCCGTGTAAACAGCCCGGGTCATCCGTTCAATCCATATAAAAAGAAAATACACAGCATGTAGAAAAAGTACACGACTTGTTCCTTCACTCCAGGTATTGCCCGTGTAACCAGCCCATGTCATTCGGCTTGTTGGATAGAAAGTAAGTACACAGAGTGTAGAAGAAACACACGTCGTGTCCGAGCACCTGGGACTCGCTCCGTGTACGCTGGCCATGTGCCCGTACATGGTCTTTGCCCGTGTCACCTGCCCATGTGCCAGTACATGGGGTATCCCGTGTTTATGGCCGGGTCTGGCCAGGGTGGGGTATACATAGCGTGTCCTTGTCTATGTAACCTGCCCGTTTCCGTGTACTCCCAGAGTACATGCCATGTTATCCCGCTGACGAACACACGCCGTGTTTCCCATACTACATGGCGTGTAGTTGGGAAATTTCGAGAAACGCCTTCTTCTTCCTCGCGCTTCAGCCGAACTTCCGGATCGTGTTTTCTTTGGTCCGTTTGCCGAAAAACTCAATATCAAGGGTCGGCTCGATGTCCTGATGCCGAATTTGTGGGTTTCAGGCCTTCGTTCGGCTCCAAATTCTAATCCAGGTCATCTGAGCATAAATCGTTCGAAGAATGATTTCTTCCGATCTGCTTCAATCCATCCATCGCCACCATTTCTGCACCTCCGTGGGGTTATACTGACTCTAGATCTTCAATTTAGGATCTTTGCATCGCACAATGGGTGCTCAACGATCTGTCATTCATATCCCCACAATGAACGCGTAGAACACAACGAAGAACACGAGAATTTGGGGAAGAAGAACACAAAAAATCAAGAGGGACGAACCTCGATTGATGTTCGTGTCGATCTTGGTCTGTCACTATTAGGAGGTTGAACGAAACCAAAATAATTCCAAGCATCAAAACCCCAAAATCCCTACAAGAATCCCATCCCGCAAGAACGATCGATATGCGGGCTAATCTGTTCATGGATTAGTCCGCATTCGTCGTAGAAATCAAAAACGGGGAAGGAAATCAAAAACAAACATCCTACCTGGATTCCACGACATTCATTGGCGATGATCCGGTTGTTGAGTCATCGTCGCCGGCAAGGCTCCTCAAGAACATCATCGTCGTGTTGGGAGGTTTCCTCCAAAGCTCTCCGGGGAGATTTAGGGTTATGAGAAAAGTAACCCTGATCCCCTGCGAAATATCTTTTAAAAAGGGAAAGAGATATTTCACTGCAACAATGATTTAAATAAAATATTTTAAATAAAATATTTTATTACAGTTACATCCAAAATCCAGATTTCACCACCGACCTCCGCCAACCGATGTTAGGCCTCACCTAAGGTAAAATCGTTGTTCCGAACGCAACGGTGTGCTCATATATCTGATCCGAGCTCCGTTCAGGAGTTATCCCACTTTTTCAGTAAATCCACATGCGTGCATAATTTAATTATTAAATTAAATTCAAACATTTTCTCCAGGCTCACCGGGCCTCAGAACTGCATGTCGTCTCATAGACTGGTCACGAAATAATTCACATATAATTTTAAAATAATTCATGGAAAATCCGGGACATTACATCACACCCACCTTAGGGATTTTACGTCCCCGAAAAGCCAAAACCAGGGCTACTCAAAAAGATGTGGGTATTGTACGTGAATCTAAACCTCCCACTCCCACGTGCTCTCTTGGAGATTCTCGTTCTTCCACCAGACACACACTAAGGGAATAGTTCTCCCACGAAGGATATTCTTCTACTAATCCTCGTTCTCCACTGGGTACTCTGCAAAGATTTCTCCATCATCGATGTTCAACTTTCCCCAGTCGATAACGTGCAATGGATCATGCATGTACCTCCATAGCTACGACACATGGAAGACGTTGTGTACCTGATCCATCTGAAGAGGTAGAGGCAATCGATACGCCACCTCTCCAACTCTACTTAGAATCTGAAAAGGGCTGATGAACCTCGAAGATAGCTTGTCGCCTCAGCCAAATCTCCGCAATCACCGTCGAGGTGAGACCCGAAGGAACACATGGTCTCCTTCCTTGAACTCCAAGGTCCTCAGACTCCTATCGGAATATGACTTATTCCGACTCTGTGCATTCATCGTACTCTCCTGGATGACTTGCACCTTCTCTGTAGCAGCTCTCACCATCTCTTGGCCCATGAGTGCTGACACTCCGGGGTCAGTCCAGCAAAGTGGTGACCTGTAAGGTCGCCCGTACAGAGCCTTGAACGGTGACATACCAATAGTGGAATGATAACTGTTGTTGTAAGAAACATTCACCAGTGGTAGGTTATCCTCCTATCTATGACCGAAGTCAAGTATGCAAGATCGAAGAAAATTCTCCAGGACCTGGATGGTCCACTCTGTCTGACCATCAGTCTGGGGATCAAACGTCATGCTCAAGATTAACTAAGCCCCAAAAGATTTCTGTGATCCCTTCCAATACCGGGAGGTGAAATGAGCATCACGATCTGAGACGATTGTGGATGGAACTCCATGAAGTCTAACAATCTCCTACACGTAGAGGCGTCCCAAGTTCTCTACTAAACTCTTCTCCCACATGGCTAGGAAGTGGGCCAACGTGGTGAGTCGATCAATGATCACCAAGATGGCATCGTGTCCCTTGGACGTACGTGGTAAACCTGTCACGAAGTCCATGGATATCCCGTCGCACTTACACTCTGGCACCTCAAGGGACTGAGTCAAACCCTCTAGAACCTGGTGCTCAGCCTTTACTTGCTTACAAGTGAGGCACCGAGAAACAAACTCTGTCAAACTCTTCTTAATTCCTTGCCACCAAAACTAACATCAAAGGTCCTTGTACATCTTTGTCACGCCTAGATGCACCGCCAAAGGAGATGCATGGAACTCCCTCAGAACCTCTTCTCACAGTGTCATTGGTACTACTGTGTTCCCTCTTAAATGAACAACATGCTCCCCACCATCGGAATATTCATCAGAAGCATCGTCTGTGGATATTTGAGCACGTAGTGTCTCACAGCTAGCATCCTTGAGTTGTGCTTCCCTAAATCATTGTAAGAGTAGAGGGGTAACAACCATCAAATTAATGTAAGCTCCATCATCTCCATCCATGAAGGATAACTGTAAGGAGTCCAACTGCCTTATCACCTAATCCAGCAATTGCGAACTGGATTTACTACTTAGATGATGTCACAAATTAACCTGAATGAATTTTCTATTATTTCATATGATTTTTTATAAAAATAATTGTTTCCATAATGAAGGTTACAAAAAAATTCTTAAAAAAAATTGTATTAAATTTTTGGATAAAAAGATCTTCTCGAAAAAAATTTCATTCATGGGATGTCATTTTACTATGAAACACTCATGGTTATGATTTTTCTTTCATGTTTAATTATTAATTGTTTATGGAAATAATTTTGTATTAAATCCAATTTAATTTTTATAAATATTTTAAGGAAAATATTTCTATGATCCTGTGAATTTAATATTGATTAATTGACTTCAATAATTGTCTTTTTATGTACTATAGAAAACGTTTTTTTCTCATCCTACATGTATAATTTTTTAAAAGGAATTAAGGGTATGTAATAATAATGAAGAAGCCAAGTTGAAATTACTTAATTATTTTCATGAATAGAATAAATATATCATTTTAAATGTTTTATTTAATTATTAAAATTAATATTGATTAGAATTTTTGAATTAGTAAGGAATTTAATTTTTATGTATGTGTAATAAATTAATTATATATAACTATAAACCTGAAAAAAACTAAAATATCTAAGAATTTGTTTATCACATAAAAATAATGACGAAAATTTTTAAAGCCAAATCCTTGTACATGGTATCAATGGAAATGTATACATAAAATTATATTTTAGGTTAATGT